>CABEEJ010001047.1:45018-60195 GCA_901482245.1 Timema douglasi | reverse complement strand
GGGGTGCAGGGGGGTATTGTGACCAATAAACGGCTATCTGCCCTCTCAGTGAACCGTGTAGGTAGCACGGATAAAAGGACCGAGAAAGGGAAGAAATCTGGTCCAACCGGTTTCGACAGCTTATGAGGATACATTTATGCTACTTTAAAGAGAAATGAAAAGGTTCATATACCGTTTTTATTGCTACAAATTAAGTAGGCTATGTATTTAAATAGTTTGTCGTATGAATTGCTCTTTACTTTACAAAACTATATGTACAGCTCATAAAACACATGTTTTTATTTGTAACAAGAAGTATCTCATCCAAAAAGGTAGATTATTTATATTTCACGTAGAGAGAGTGAAAAAAAATGTTCGGAAAAAATCACCTTTTTACATACGACCAGGAATAGAACCCAGATCTCTCTATCATTGACAGGCCAGTCTATTGCAAGAGTGAAGCCTTAGGGCCAGTTTCATAGTCAAATTTAGTACGCCTCAAGTGCGGCGCTACACTAAGTTCATGACGACACCTACCTAAACCAGAATGGAATGGGCCAGTTTCCTATAAGAGAACGGCCCATTCCATTTGAGTTTAGGTAGGTGTCGTCTTGTATTTAGTGTAGCGCCGCACTTGAGGCGTACTAAATTTGACTATGAAACTGGCCCTAACAAAGTGGGTAATACGTGAACGTAGATCTAATACACTTTTCTAGCTGTCATAAGGACCTTCCTATGAAAATTGGACTTTAGATCAATACGTGACAGTGCCACCACGAGTTTTGTTGGCAAGAGGGGCTGAACTTTCCCCCGTGTGCCCCTAAGGTGAACGTGCAGGACATCATGTGATTGGTGGTGGTAGCTTTTATTGAAATGTGTATTTTTTTACACCAACAGAAAGATAGCAATATACCAGAAGAGTAGCATGTTAATTTCGAAATAAACTCTAAAAAAACCCCCACTAAGAGCTGCATTACTGCTGGGATCGAACCTGGAAAAGCTATTATGTTTTGTGAGTAAAAGGTTGTATGACGTTCCTGGTTTCCAATCCATACAAGATATGAATCTATTTCGTGACGAGAACTAAACGTTAGACTTCGATTGTTTTAATTTCCCATTCTCTCGTGACGACAAAATCCCATTTGATAGAAGACAATTTGTAAAAATGGATGCCTTAAGAACACGCTTCAACGGAAATACCTGGCTCTAGCTTAAATATATAATTTAATTAAAAACTGGCAACGCCGACGTTGAAGTTTACCTTTTATATATATAATAAGGTAGTTTGGTGAGCACCATTTCTTACTAACCAAATATTACATTTCTGGGGTAAAGACGAGGAAAGTGTAATTTAGGATAAATGTACAAACATTAGCGTAGATAAAAAGTGTAGAAAACCACTTGGGGGGTAGGGGGAGGGAGGTAACCTCCACTGTCATTTCTACCGGGATTTTAACCCGGATCTTCCCGTCACCAGAAATCCAGTATTCAGCGATTGTGACCATGTGTTCCACTCCGATGCGTGTTATAGGTTCTACTGCAGCGTTTTTCAACCGGTGTGCCGCGACACATTGGTGTTCCAAGAAGGGTCATCAAGTGTGCCGTGGTAGTTCGGGGGGAAGGTCTAAGAAAAGCGAGATAAATCTTTTAAAATTCATGAACAACATTTTTTTTTAAATAGCACAGTTTATTATTAGAATTTTAACAACTAAACTTTTAAACACAATCTCGAAACAAGTTTTTTTATGTTAAAATTTCTCATTAAACATCCAATGGTGTGCCTTGACAACTTTAGTACCTTGTTCAGTGTGCCGTGAGTTGAAAAACGTTTAAAATCGCTGTTCTATTAGATAGAGGATTTAAAATTTCAAAAAAGGTATACCACGTCTTACTACTCTCTCGGGGTATCCGCATATTTAAATTAATGGAACAGGGGTGATCAAGGTGTAATTTAGAGTAAATTAATGGGACAGGGATGATCAAGGTGTAATTTAGAGTAAATTAATGGGACAGGGGTGATCAAGGTGTAATTTAGAGTAAATTAATGGGACAGGGGTGATCAAGGTGTAATTTAGAGTAAATTAATGGGACAGGGATGATCAAGGTGTAATTTAGAGTAAATTAATGGGACAGGAGTGATCAAGGTGTAATTTAGAGTAAATTAATGGGTCAGGGGTGATCAAGGTGTAATTTAGAGTAAATTAATGGGACTGGGGTGATCAAGGTGTAATTTAGAGTAAATTAATGGGTCAGGGGTGATCAAGGTGTAATTTAGAGTAAATTTAATGGGACAGGGGTGATCAAGGTGTAATTTAGAGTAAATTAATGGGACAGGGGTGATCAAGGTGTAATTTAGAGTAAATTAATGGATCAGGGATGATCAAGGTGTAATTTAGAGTAAATTAAAGGGAAAGGGGGTGATCAAGGTGTAATTTAGAGTAAATTAATGAGACAGGGGTGATCAAGGTGTAATTTAGATTAAATTAATGGGAAAGGGGGTGATCAAGGTGTAATTTAGAGTAAATGTACTCAGTAGCGGATTTACGACTCTGCCGCCCCTAAGCACTAGATAATTTGCCGCCCACTTTTCCTACTTTAAATTCTAACCTTCTTAATCCCCGTTTCCCTTTGACAACCACTCGTACACCGATACACATCTGTGTAGTGACATATAAAAAGTGCTTACATTATTTTATCATTTTCTATAGTGAGGTTTTAAAAGTGTTAAGAATCTAAGCAAAGACTTAAAAAATTGAAATAAATACTCTTACACCACCACAACACACAAATTCAAATATTGTATAGTTAAAAAATATAAGGTCTGCATTAGTAAACAGGGAAACTACTGGACAAGAGGTGGGACCGGCTCCGGAGGTCCTCAACGGCGAGGAAAGGGCCGGCGGCGATAATCGAGACGGTGAGAAGAAGCCCTTATCTCATCACCCTGATGTTAAGATGTCCTCATACATTCACATAACTTGTACATTTGTAAACTCTGTAACTTGTAATCCCATGTATCCTTGAGTATGAAATAAAGGTCTACGGAATCTCCTCTCGCCGGGCTGCCTTCGGCCTTCCACCTAGTTCCGCGCAGGCTCGAGATGCTATCGAGTTTATGAGCCGGGACTGGAGGGAGGATCGGGACAGTCTAGTGATGGGCATAATCGAATGATTTTAAGAATCGAATAATCATTCGATTCTTTGAAAAAGTAATCGAATGAATCGAAAGAATCATTCGAATGATTTTGAGAAGTAGTAAAGAGTCGGTAATAATCGAATATTTACTACTTCTAAAAGTAGTTACTAGTTGCTCGTTTTGCTTTGTGCTACTATTCTCTTTACCCTGCTGTCGAATCTCCCAACACGCATTCCTTTGCGTTTGCAGCTTATCAAAACTTTTCTATTACTGCCAAAGATCAAAGTACAGCCACAATAAAATACTATACAGAGAATAAGTGAACGCATTTCTCAAATAAGTAGCTCGCAATTAATATAAATACTTTTGCGTACGATTAATAATTAAATAAGGAACATACGTTTCTCTTTGCGTTTAAAAGAGTCGAAATAACTCGCCTCAAGTCAGCTATGTTTTCATTCAAATGATTTTGAAAGAATCGAATGAATTGATTATTCAGAATAATCGAATGAATCGATTCTATTCATCCGATTCTGCCCATCACTAGGACAGTCACAGGCGGGAGGAGGCTCCAACATGTTACTACAGATAAAATATTAGCATGTACACAGTAAGAAAATAGTATAGAGTATATTTCGCCTTGATTTCTGCTGAGCAAACTAGTCGTTGATGCCAGTAGAATCCCTTCTATCGAATAAGTTACTTTCAATAATAAAACGAGTGTCAGTGAATTAAAGTGATACAATGTTATGTTGGAACGCAGATACAGAAAACCACAAAAATCACACATATGATTAACTCATAAAATTATTTCAACTTGCAGAAAAATATTTGTATTATATTCTTCATTCAAAATTTGGCACCCCTAAAGTCTGCCACCGTAGGCACGTGCCTACTAGGCCTATGCGTAAATACGCCCGTGAATGCACCCGAATTATAGTATGGATGGAAAGTGGAAAATTACTTTGTAAAAAAACTTTTCAGGACACCCAAACGGGATTTTGTCCCAGATCTAGGGTTGACAGACATCCCGGTTTTTCGGGATTGTCTCTTTTTTTTAGAGGATAGTCCCTGTGTCCCAAAAGACCACTCCAGGATACACGATTGTCCCAGTTTTTAACTAATTTTATTTTGTTATCTTTTACCCAGCAATCGGTGATGTAGGAGGCCTGCTAACGTTATTTTTGTCAGGTTGGTGTACATAGGTATAACACATTTCGGAAGTACCGTCTATTCTATAAGTTTAGTGATTACATTATCTTTGAATTTGTAAGCCACTGCGTCGTTGTGAGAGTGTTAGTGAAAATACAGGGATGTGTTTGTATCGTGATTCTGAAATTTATTTATATATTAAATTTAATTTACAGTGCTAGAAGTCTAAACCTACCGAAAAGACAGTGCAAGATGAAGGAGGCAGAATCTTATCGCCAATATGAGTAAACTTTTATCTTTTGCTTGCCTTTATTTTTAAATTAAATTATTAATGCTGCTCTTTTTTCTTTTTTTGTAATATTAAAAAGTCATTTATTTAATGTGTCGTAAAAATTTAGCTAAAACTGTGACACTTAACTATATTTTTTGTGCCTGTTTTCCCTAGCAAACATCTTGCAACCCTACCCAGATCTCTCCGTCATCGGCAGTCCAGTCTGCATTATACCAAGGGAATCTATGGGCGGGTGATGCGGGCCATACAAATACCTCTTTAAGAAGCCTGATGTGACGGTGTACGTGTGTACGTGTGTATATGTACGCCCCTTTTGGCGTGTGTCGTTCGTTTAACTAATGGTATAATATCGACCAAACTTGGTACACACGTAGACACATACAAGGGCATCTAAAAGTTTGGTTTACGATAGTTGTGCAATACATACATTTTGAAATAAGCGTGTTCAAAGGTGTTGTTTTTTTGTTTTTGTTTTTCAAAAAAGAACACGTTTGGCTCTACAAAAGTAAAACAAAGTGTTTATTTGCAATTATAAAAATTAGTATGACTTAACTAGGGCCGCCATTCTATGATTTTTTTTAAATACCCCATGTATTTTAAAGCGTAAGAAAAAGGCGTTTAAAATATATTTGATTCGATTTAAATGGAATTTGTTTTAGAGATTCTGATAAAGCTGAATGGTGGCTCAGCCTCCAATATAATTAATAATATATTATTTAGCACCGCGTATACCCGTTCGGGTTATACGCTTTAAGTACTAATTACGCTAATGGATTTGGAATTGGGGAGGTTGAATTAGAGGAAGTGAACCCACATTTGCGTGGAGAGAGAGTGGAAAACTCTTTAGGAAAAACCACCCCAGTTCACCCGACCGAGATTCGAACCTTGATCTCCCCAGCCTCAGCAGTTGAGCAGCTCAACACGACTAGCGCGTTAGCCAACTACGCCACCGAGGCGGGTTCCAACATAATTAAAAGATAAACTTAATTACCAGCCCCCAGATCTTTAAAATTTAACTGATTGTATAGATGTTTAAATGAATGCATTATAGCAACCAAAATACACATTTAATTTCTATTTATTCTTTGTACCATTATATCTGTTAGAACTTTATCTCGTATTTTGTTCAATTTTTTTTCAAAATTTGAATTAGAATTTGAGATTCAGTATTTGGGGTTTAAATGAAGATTCAGATTCTAAAAATAGTGGATTTGACTCATCTCTAATTTCAACCAATTTAGACCTTACTCGATTTGCATGTGATATTAATTGAGGAATTAGCCATCCACTTTGAAGGGAAGCGGTCTAACAAATTATGATTTTTTAAATCATTATTTACATAAAAAACAAACTAAAAAATTCTCACTCTCAATCCTAGGTATAATCAGATTCTAAATGTCAAAAGATTCACTCAGGTTTAATTTGAATACAGGTAAAGTCTTGCTTTACCACAAGTAAATATCTAGGTGCTATGGATAGGTTTAACTTTCCTAGGGTTAGTTTGTAAGTCGTGTACTGGAATTATCAGTGTGATAAGAAAGTGCACGTTAAGTACCACACCTTTTTTTTTCGTTTTTGTTACTTCATCGTTAGCTGAGATTTCTCCAACATTGTTAAAGTGTGGGGAAAGAATGTACTAACTACCAGTTTAATGGCTTCTTTTTTTTTATCACCACTTTTTACCACCCGTTCGGTTTATCCGCATATGTACTAATTGCACTTATGGGTTAGGGAGTAGATAGGTTGAGTTAAGAGGGAGTGTACCCGCATTTATGTGGAGGGAGAGTGGAAAACCATTAAGGAAAAACCACCCTCAGTACACCCGACCGAGATTCGAACCTCAATTTACCCGGCAGTCTTGTCTATTGCGATAGTGACGCCTTAGACCATGCGGCCACTGAAGAGAGTCTAAATGGCTACTTATACGTTTATTTTAAACACGCCAACCTGAGTGTGGTAAACAAACACCGTGTGTCTCAATTTTTTTTAGAGCTGTACCTTTACTTCCCATTTGGTCTATCAACTTAAGGCCACAAGATGGTCAAGGGGAGTTTTAAAGAAATTCTCTAGCATTTACTTAAAGAGAGGATGTGAAAATTAAAGGGAAAATACTAGTGAGGGAAATTGCTTCTAACCTATTCATGAACTGAGTCAGAACTTGAGCATGCCAGACGATCTTGCTAGCACTGAGGAAAACCTAACAATATATTAATAGTTATTGTTCTAAAGATTATTTTACCCCCACCAATCTGATGGGGGGTAAAAGAGATTACGCTTAACTGTGGCAAACTAAGTCTAAGCTGAAATGGTTAAATAAGGGCCAAATTGTATACATTATTTGGTAACATAAGCAAAAAGTATGACATATATAATTAGTAAACACCGGCGAAAGGTATGGCAAATCGGTAAACATGGCCATAATTAACAGCAGTAAACCAATGCCATACTTATAGTAATTAGTAAACAAAGGTCGAACGTAAAGCATCAATTGGTAAACACCAACTTCAGTGGCCGAATCATCTACGGTGTCACTTTTGTGTTGTGTTGGCCTGCTGAAGACTGGAAGATCCGAAATCAAGTCCCAGTTGGGTCTATTGAGAGTGGTATTTCCCTAAATAGTTTACCACCCTCCTTCCATGCAAATACTTTCTTAGTCATCTCTAAGCCATTGGAGTAATTATCATATATGCGTATAACTTGAACAGATAGTAAGACGCGGGGATAAAAAAATTGTTAAACAAAGGCCAGACTTATAGCATTATTTGGTAAACAAAGTCCAAACTTTAGCATAATTTGGTAAACTAAGTCCAGACTTGTAGTATCATTTGGTAAACAAAGTCCAGACTTGTAGCATCATTTGGAAAACAAAGGCCAGACTTGTAGCATTATTTGGTAAACAAAGTCCAGACTTGTAGCATCATTTGGTAAACAAGGGCCGGACTTGTAGCATCATTTAGTAAACAAAGTCCAGTCTTGTAGCATCATTTGGTAAACAAAGTCCAGACTTGTAGCATCATTTGGAAAACAAAGGCCAGACTTGTAGCATCATTTGGTAAACAAGGGCCGAACTTGTAGCATCATTTGGTAAACAAAGTCCAAACTTGTAGCATCATTTGGTAAACAAGGGTCGGACTTGTAGCATCATTTGGTAAACAAAGTCCAAACTTGTAGCATCATTTGGAAAACAAAGGTCAGACTTGTAGCATCATTTGGTAAACAAGGGCCGGACTTGTAGCATCATTTGGTAAACAAAGTCCAGTCTTGTAGCATCATTTGGTAAACAAGGGCCGGACTTGTAGCATCATTTGGTAAACAGGGGCCGGACTTGTAGCATCATTTGGTAAACAAAGTCCAAACTTGTAGCATCATTTGGAAAACAAAGGCCTATCTTTTAACATGAATTGTATGGAGACCAAACCTAAGATTAAAAAAGGGGGTAGGGTGGGCTAGGACAAGCCTATTACCTACATCAATGAACACATGGTCTAGATGTCAAGTTCATTTAGTCTGGTCTTCTGATAAACGGGAAGGGACTCGTATCACAGCCTGGTGAATGGAGACGGGCATTAATTAACTGGTTTACCATTATTCCTTTACGCAAATACGGCTGCATGGACTCAAAGTCTCACCTTCTTCATTCCAAACCAATAGAGAAAATTATTAATATATCTGTTTATAGTCCGGACGGGCAGTGAGATGTAGGGAAAATATAAAATAAATACGTTTGTTTTTGACTTTGTCTGAGAGGCTCTGGTTATAATGTGAAGAATACAGGGGTAATAGGGGGAAAGCCACAATACACACGTTTTCAAGAACATCAACTTTTATATCGCAAACCCGATAAGGACCCCAGCAAACACTTTTTTTTTGTGATATTCTAAATATGACCGAGGTCTCTTTAAACCATAGAATGAAGTGCATTAAAAAGATACCATGATTGTCTAACAAATAGCAGCACTAATTAATTGGGGAAATAGTATCTCAGTAACACCTGATCGGAATTCGAACACCTTCCCGTCACTGGCAAACCAGATAGAAGCCGTCCTTAAATTAGGTTAGGCTTTATATTCATGATTATCTGTCACCCCCACCAGTACTTATTTTTTACAATCTGGACTTTAAATTGCACTAAAATTAGGTGTAAGACATTATAAGTGAATGAAACCTAAGTGAAATTTTATAATTCGATAAATTAATTTTTAATTGTTTTAGATCCTGTCTCATCATGAACATTGATAATAAAACCTTATGCATGATGGATTCTGAATCCACCTCCCCTATACCCCTACTTCTTGCAAGAAAACTTAAGAAAATACTAAACTCCCCCTTCATCCCAGATAAACCCTTAAGTAATTTAAGGACGGCCCCACATGACGAGACTAGCGCCCTAGCTAGCACATACTAGCACTTTGAGCATATTGATTTTATTATTGACAGATTTAACGGCAGTAAAACTAGATCATCATGAACTGTGTCCCGCCTGTGGCCGGGTCAGGTTAGTAAAATGTTTCATCTTCCTTTTTCCTTCCACCAATCTTCCTCCTCCACTCTGTTCCACTCTCCTCTTATCAGCTAACTAGATAAATGAGTCAAATGGCAAGCTCAACCTTGGCCCGTGATTTTCTCACTCTTGACTCCCTCCAAGGATTGGTTTTCCACATTCTGATTTTCTTACTCTTGACTCCCTCCAAGGATTGGTTTTATACATTCTGATTTTCTCACTATTGACTCCCTACAAGGATTAGTTTTCTACATTCTGATTTTCTCACTCTTGACTCCCTCCAAGGATTGGTTTTCTACATTCTGATTTTCTTACTCTTGACTCCCTCCAAGGATTGGTTTTCTACATTCTGATTTTCTCACTATTGACTCCCTACAAGGATTAGTTTTCTACATTATGATTTTCTCACTCTTGACTCCCTCCAAGGATTGGTTTTCTACATTCTGATTTTCTCACTCTTGACTCCCTACAAGGATTTGTTCTCCATATTTTGATTTCTCATCCTCTCTCTCTCTAAGCGAATAATCATTGATGTATTTAAAATGTATATTTAAAAAAATCCTGTTTTCTTAAATAATTGTAAGCTTAAGCATGAACAGGCAAAAGAAAAAAAGTCATGCTTCTCGAAACTAACAAAAAATATTTTAGCTCCTTTTAAAATAAATTGTCGCACTTATAAATGAATCGTGACAATATGAAAAAAGTTTTAGTTAAAATATAATTTTGAAAATCAGATTAGATAGACCTATAGGTTCAAATTTTGAATATATATATGTTGTATAGCCCGCATTGGTGGCGTAGTTAGCTAACGCGCTGGTTTCATGTTGAGCTAGACTGACGAGGACGGGGAGATTAAGGTTCGAATCTCGTTCGGGTGAACTGGGGTGGGTTTTCCTTAAATGGTTTCCCACTCTCCCTCCACGCAAATGTGGGTTCACTTATTCTAAATTTAACCTTCCCAATTCCTAATTCATTAACGTAATTAGTACTTAAGCATACAACCTAAACGGATAGTAAGATGCGGTGCTAAATATATATATTATATACATTATTTTTATTTACCACCGCGTCTTACTACATGTTTGGGTTATATGCCTATGTACTAATTACGTTAATGGTATTTAGGATTAAGAAAGTTATATTTAAAGAAAGTGTACCCGCATTTGCGTGGAGGGAGATTGGAAAACCATTAATACATTTTTGCTTATTTATACAAAATTTGTTGCTTTGGTTTGTGTTTAACAACATTGCTCGCCATATTTCCTTTAGTGAAAATATTAAAGCTCTAAGTTTTTAAAATCTTGTAGAGGTCCTCTACCCAGTGGTTGGCGCCAATGGCGAATAAGAAGGGGAGGAGTAACTGGAGCTTCCTTTCCCCCACCGAGTTATGATAGACAGTTGACCCCACCTGGTTGAACCCTGGCGTGACTTTCCCCGGCTCTGGTTCAACCCCCTCTTCTCCCTCTCGCTAGGAGAAGTGTGAACCATCCTGTGATCAAGGTCGCTATAAAGCGGGGTCTGGACCATAGAGCCCGACAGACGAGTGTGCTCCGATACCAGTGCACGACCTACTACTCTACTGCGTGGACTGATTGCGCGAGCTGCCAACTTCACAACAATGACACAGGTGAGTCGGCTTCTTGATACTGACCGACACCTCTTGCAACAATCAGGGAAACTTGTGTGTAATTAGTTACAGTAGAAGCGCAAGTCCTTGTTTTCGGTAATGTTTTAGTTCTTAGTTCAGTACTTTAGTACTTAGTTTACTTAATTTAGTACTTAAACTAATACGAGTGGACAACCAACAATCCAAAATCATGGAGACTATTGAAAAAGGAGAAGAAATAATGGAAACTTGTGAGTAATTACGTAGAAGCGCAGATCCTGTTTTCAGCTATCTTTTATCTTTTTACTTACCTCAGTAAGAGTCAATTATTACCAAGTGATTAATCAACTATCATTTAGAAAAAAACAAGAAACAATCATGGGAGCGTGTGTGTAATTAGGGTGGGGGGGCAGGTCCTCGTTTTCGGAGAAGTTTCAATACAATCACATGCGCTGAGTTGTCTTATGATAGCAAATTGAATATTGATTTACCGGGCTTTCGAACAGAAGTAAAATGAAATACAGTAGCCCCATGACTTGTTTGGTGCTGACTGACAGCTCACAGCTGACTTATGACAGTCAACATTTTGATATAATACCTAAATGTTGACTGTCAGAAGTGGCAGCTGCTAAACACATGATTTTGCAGATCATATGGTTTGGCGTAGGGATACATAATTGGGTCTAGTAACTTTTCAAAGCTTTTAGCTGTCAGCTGTGAACTGTCAGTCAGCACCAAAGAAGCCGTGGGGCTACTGTAGCTTTGTTTTGGGGGAAAAAAAAAAGTTTAGTGGAAATTGTTTTAATTGAAGGTAACTTTCTTGAAAAAAAGGTTTGTTTAAAAATATATATTAAGCTTTTAATCTAAACATACAGTATATATTAAGCTTTTAATCTAAACATACAGAGAACGTTTATGAAAAGAATAATATATTTTTTATAACCTAAACTGGTAATCTCAATGGTACGACCTTGACGCAGATGGGAGGATAATATTATAATGGACTTAAAAGAGGTAGAATATAATGAGGTGGACTGGATAGAACTAGCTCAAGATAGGGATAGGGTGTAAGGAGGTGGACTGGATATAGCTACTGCAGAAAATTGTGTTATTAGCAAAAATTGAGGTCTCACCTTTCACAACGATGGATTGACAAACGGGGGACTGGCTGTTGTGTCTGTTCTAAGATCAATTCAGTCTCAAAAGTAAGAAAATGGATTGTTTTATTAGAAGTATTCAACACGTAACCCTACTTTAAAAGTAGAATGATTTAAAACAACGCCAAGACTTACAAATTAAATAAATTCCGGAACAAACACAACATAAATTTCCCCAATTTATTTTTCCGCCGTGTCTTACTGCCTGTTTGGGTTATCTGGAAATTCCAATGTTCCCATTGAAACGTTTTTTTAACCTCCTCAAGAATCGAGTCCGGGATCCACAGATCAGGATAGGCCTACGTATGCACTACTTACTGAGCTAAGGTATGAAAAATCGACAATAGCTATTATTTAATGTAACCTTGATTCATGGAAAAGATTTAAAGTTCACTCAACACTTAATCAAATAACCTCATAGTAATGATTATAATGAACATAGTCTTTCTCTTAGGGGCGGGCCTTAAATTACGCAAGGTTTTTTTTTTTNNNGGGGGGGGGGGGGAGGATTTTTCAGTATTTTCTTACGTTTTCTTACGCGTAGAAAATGGTGTGTGTCAAAAATCGTGAAAAAAAAGCCTTGCGTAGTTTGAAGCCGGAGAGAGATAGAGAAAGTATACTATTAGTTTATACTAAGGTACTAGAGATAGAAGATACTTTTCTATCAATGAACAAACCCCAAACCCGTTTCAATATCCTGAAGCGTCACTCTCGTGTTAGACTAACTAGCCTTCTGAATACGGGGAGGTCAGGATTACTGATAGGGTTATTTCCTAAGTGGTTTCCCACTCTCCTTCCATGCAAATGTGGGTACGTTACCTCTAAAATGCTCCCTTCTTCATCTCTACCCCATCATCTAAATGCGTATTATCTTAACAGGTAGTAGGACGTGGCGATAAAAACAACCAAAACGATCCAAGCTGCAGTTGTGTTATTTAGAGGAAGATTGGAAACAGACCAGGTATACTAGGATTGTGGTGGAAAGAAACTTTTAGATTAGTTTGTTTTGCGGTCAACATTGATGCTATTTAGTTATCCTGAAAGTGTTATTTTAAAGGTGTTGATAATATCTATCAAAATATATAGCTGCAGTTCACACGAGTACGAGAAAGTATATCTAATAACTTCTCTATTTGTCAGGTCTTCCTATTTTGTACTGTAGATGTGCTCTAACGTGCTTGACTGTGACTCAAGAGGTCAGGGTTTGATCCCCGGGTTGGTGTGACGGGGAGGGCCACTCATAATCTCCTTTCTATTGTTTCTTAGTAGAAGATTTGTTCATTTTATTAGTAGCTAACAAACTTGCGCAAAAAGTTTGAATTTGTACTGAATGTTTCCTTTAATATTTTTGGGCTAGTGTTCGATTCCATGAACCAATTAATATGTTTTATTTATGAGTTAACTTTAGTACAAAAATAAAAAGGATCAAGTTCACAATAAATGTTCTCGCATGATAAATAAAATAAATAATGCGACATAATCGTTTACACTCTGCCATATAGGATTTTGTAATAAGGAACAGAATAATTTAAAATCGGCTATCAATAAAAAAAACTCCTAAATAATATTTTTTCTGTTTTTTTAAAAAAAATCCATATGAAACCCTGTTCAGATATAAATTTTGAAAAAAATATTGTTATAGCTACCCGGTATTATAAAAAATAGTAGTCAAATTTTCAAAAATCACTAGGCCTGCCTAGTCAATAAGCCAATATAAAATTAATTTGGTTTGGAAAATAGAAAAATAAAATATCATGTAAAAAACTCCCCAGATAAGAATTTTGAACCAAATCGTTAAAACCATTTTAGAACTATTTCAAATGTTCAAAAAGCCTTCATTAGTAAACTACTTATAATGTATGGTGCAAGATCAAAACTACGATTTGGCCTGGAGGTATGACCGTATACAATCTAATTATCAAGTTTGAACGAAACTCATCAAACCATTTTGACTGTAGCTCCGGATACAGACAGATAGACATGTGGACAGACCTAATCGTAAGCCCCACCTATTTATAGCTCGGTGGCACAGAAAACGTCATCATAATCCTCGAGAGATACAATTTTGCCGATCACAATACTTTCTCTACACGAGAAAGAAAAATCTGTGATAAAAAGTGTAGTTTATTAAACAGCATATCAAAGTTGATGAACTAATTCCCGATACTGTATCGAGAGTAAGTATCTCAGTGGTTCATGGTTGTGTTTGTTCCGCAGATGTCGCTGGTCCTCGCCTGTGCGATGAGCCTCTTAGGAGTCGTGACGTCAGAGCCACCCTCACATGCCGGTAAGTAGCAAGTCGCACCGTAGTTGGGATTGGAGGGATTTTAATCTTGAAGTAGTAGTAGTAGTAGTAGAAGTAGTAAATGAATATAATAAAAGTTGTATAAAGTAATCATAAAGTACTAATGTTATAAAACTATGGTTTTACAATTGAAGATATGAGTACTATTTCTATATACAATCAATTAAAACTGAGTAATACATAACATATTAAAAAGTATATAACAACATCTACCTGTCCGGGGGATGGTTGAGTTTGTTTCGTATCTCAGAGGCGGTTATATTATATAAAACATGAGTGAAGGTCATTTGTATCCACCAGATTGCCGCCATTGCTAAGAAATTACTTTCATACATACGTAGACGCAAACAGTATAGTTGTTTTGATTGCTTAATTTATCAAAACAAAACATTCCTTTGACCAGAACTTTCATTTCCACTAACGAGGAGGAAAGTAACAGTAATGTGTTCCAAATATAAAACCATGATGCACCTCGTCTGAAACCCTCTCATGCATCATTTTAAGAAAACCTTAGGCCAGAGCACTGAAGATGATTATATCGGAGCCATCAGATAAATTTTAAAACCAAAATTACAAATTTATATTCAAAAGGTTAGCCCCTACCCACATTGAAAGTGAACCATAAAATGTGCAATTATAAATAAATAACAGCAGAGATACATTTTATGACCCCCAAAATAAATTTACGGGTACGCCACTGTGAGTATCAAACAATAAAATAAAAAATTCACAGCTACATGGATAGACTTAATCTCTCCCAAGTGAGAGCTGTGTGACACATTAATTGGTATTTATGGATACGTTAAATTAGCTTTTATTGAATGATTGAGCAGTAGCGGATTTAGGCTTAGGCCCTCGAGGCCCGGGCCTAGGGCGGCAAATTTTGAGGGGCACCAAAATTTTCAATTGAAATAATTTATATTTTAATTATAAGCAATTTATTATTAATTCTATATTTAATTGTTATGTTAAAAAAATAAATGTTTAATTTATACCTGAATTAGATTTCTTATTATTATTGTTATTATTTTCATTATTTTATACACACA
>CABEEJ010001047.1:26977-44939 GCA_901482245.1 Timema douglasi | reverse complement strand
ATATATATATATATATATATATATATATATACTGTTACAAAAAAAAAGGGCGCCATATCGTCTCGGGCCTAGGGCGTCCTCAAACCTAAATCCGCTACTGTGATTGAGCTGTCGAGTAAGAATTACTTCTATTTTATGTGAAGATTCAACTATAGTAGGATCAAGGGCGTAGAAAGGTAATTTTCTAGGAGGTGTTTGTTTAAATTTTTACCATACCCTTAGCCAATAAAAGTCTTTATATGTATATATGGACCTCACCTAGTGGGGATCCATTAAATTCCAGGGGGAGGGGGGTTCAGAATCTTTTCTGCGCCCTTGAGTAGACTTAAGGTAGGCGAGAAAGATTTAAAAATACAAACATATTTTTTAGGGGCGGTGAACATTGATAACATTTTACTATCTTGATGTAATAATCTCATAGGTATTAATATTATTTACGTCAAGTCTTGTGACTGCAATTGTCAAAAGAGTGTACTCGTATTTGAATCTGGTTGTAAGGTTCCGGTGTTGAACTGGTAATTGTCTGTCCGCAGCGAGACAATGAGACAATACTAACGCTGTTAACAGAGAGCACACAAACGGACAAACAGTCCCAGACGAAAAATCGTAAAATCTATTCGACCGAGCGTTGCCCAACAACTTTCTTGAACTTTTTTTTTTTTTAAGTCCCGGTAAGGACGGAAGTGTCCTCACCTTTGTTTGGTGCGAGAGTGGACTAACTAGAAGCGATTCCAACTTTACTATAATTATATAGGTGCGATTTCAGGAGTTGATAAACCGGTCTAGCCACAAGCATCGGTGGGTGCGCTGATAAAAAGAGAGCCTCATCATATCTTGTTTTCTAGTGAGTGAGAGGTCGAGGATCAAATCCCGGTCAGGTCCAATGAGATGGTTTTTCTCCCCTAAATCGTTTCCCACTCTTCCTCAAAATTTATTGCGGGTACATTTAGTTTAAATTATATCTACCATATTAATAAAAATTTGCTGAGACCCACACTGGTGGTTATATAGTCTAAGACGTCAAGTTATCAATATAATATGTGTGTGTATGGCAATGAAGTGGTTTTCACGTGCTAATACGGGTGTATTTTATTAAAATTATTTTCCTATTTAATTAAGCCGTTAATATAACCTTGACGGTGACCTGGCGGTCTAGGGGTAAGGTGTCAGACTTCTGTGCTGGCGGCCGGGGTTCAATCCTCGGTCCCGGCAAAGATTTATCTGATTACCAAACCCTTCCTTCACCTCTGACAAGACATCTTGTGAATGTGGGGAATGCCAGGCCTCCACCGTGGTTCGGATTCCACGTTAAACNGGCACAGATTTATCTGATTACCAAACCCTTCCTTCACCTCTGACAAGACATCTTGTGAATGTGGGGAATGCCAGGCCTCCACCGTGGTTCGGATTCCACGTTAAACTGTAGGTCCTCCATTTCATCTCACAATCACCCTACCATTACACATTAGCGTAAGTGCGTGTAACCCGAACGGGTAGTAAGACGTGGTGCTAATTATAATAATAATATAACCCTATGTTAAAGGATTAATGTTAAATAAATAAGCGTGTATCACGGATTAGTAAGCCGCGGAGCACGAGATACACAGGAGGGACTCAGCCTCGCCCCAGAACCCCGAGCGCTGATCTGGGCTAATCTGGTTTTCCGGTGACCGAAAGATCGGGCTACTGAGGGTTGTTTGACCCAAATTGCTTCCCACTCTCCCCTCATAGCAAATGCGGGTACACGTCCTCCAAGTTCTACTTTGTTCATCCCTGACCTATTAGGGGGGGTGAGGGGGGAATATGTAGATAGCCCCAAATCCCGATGGATGGTAGGTAATACGCGGTGTAAGTAGAAAGAAAACGTTTGACGTCATTGATGTTTGTGTAGATTATTCAACTAACCTGTTGAATAAACCTCTAGGACCGGGGAAAGTGGCCGACATGTTTTATAGATATAAAGAGAGAGGACTTTCTTGTCTTGTCAACCGGCCAACGTGGCGGAACAGAAACAACTCACCGGCATGATTCAACTACCAGTCACACACTCAGATAACGTCTTTCTTTAACGAGAGAGAGAGAGAGAGAGATAAACACATCCGTGAAGATCTGGTTCTGCTTCGGCTCTAGCCTTTCTCCCCTATGACTATTTTGTATTCGAATCCTGTTTGAAGTCTCAAGGTGGGCGCGAGAAAAGTTTAGTGTTTTTGAAAATGTTATAAAACAACTTAAATAAAATATTGCTCCAGTAGAAACATAAGAGTTTGATTATCTTCACATTGTATCAACAGTTGTTGAATATCTGTAATGAGCATAGCGGTGTTAGATGAGAACATTTTAAACGAAGAAAAAGGTCATTAAATTCCAGGACACCTTTGACAGATATTCAACAAATGTTGATATTACCGTGTGAAGAAAATTAAACTCAACTGAAGTCTGGAGAATTATTTGATTTATTTTGACTAAAAAAAAAAGTTTTGATATGAAAACAATAAAAAGACCGCTATTTTTCTGCGTTCCCTATGCTTCCACCTGGTAAAAAATATTTACTCGCCCGCGTGTGTTGTTCAAAAGTTTTGCTATTGGGGAAAAAAAGGGGGGGGGGGGCGGCAAGAAACGTTAATAATTTATGAATACTTGATAAAACCAAACGAGCACACACCGCTCCCCCCCACCCCCCAACCCCTCTAGAACTACATTTTCGACCTACCTGTTGAATGGTTCCAAACAGACCCACGGACAGGGCACCCACAGGGCAAACTTTTTTTTAACGCTTTTTGAATTGAAGGTTTAGGGTCAATCTATGCCAAATCTTTTATTAACGTAAAGCTCAGTCTTCTCTTTCGGGAAATCATAAACTTTTGTGGGTTTTTGAGGTTGGACTAATTTTATTGACGCACATCGGTGAAAGTGGACTTGGTGGGAATAGAGCACGCTCCCCTTGAACTACGCTGTAGCGTACTGTTAGAGGTGTTGCAATTTGATCTTTCTGGATTGTATGAAACATTATCTGTGGTGCTTCTTTTCATATTTAAAATGGAAAATATTGTTTCGAAGTAACACTCTAAAAAAACCTAAATACTAAAATGATGGAACAAAGAATGAAATGGAGGCATGTAGAATGGAACTCGATTATTCTAGTGTACTATCAAAAAGCAACTTACAAATGACAACACAATTGAAATAATCTGCCAAAAGTGACAAATGCATTTCGAACGGTCGGATCAGGCTCGTCCTATACAAATAAAATTATATCTTGAACTAAGAGAGGGCGTGCGGGAAGGGGGAGTTCAAGAGAACGTGAGCCGAGGTCCATAATTTTTCAAGGTTTTTTTTTACCAGAAAACCTTTTTTGAACACAATAAATAAAATATTGATTCAGAAGGAACGTTTAGTTTTTGTTTTTACTTATTGTAATCTTAACAGTTCTTGAATATTTACCAAGGGGATCGCAGCATTTGACCAAAACCTTTTTAGAATCAAGATAAACATTCCTTGTCAACTTACGCAGCGCCCATAAGATATAAAACTGTTGAGATTACTCGGCGTAGAAGATTAAACTAAATGTATCCACTGATTTGAAGTAATTTTTTATTTATTTTGGTCATAAAAACTTAAAAATACAAACCTTGATTCTCATTCCTTTCCACCCCACACAAGGATGTAGGTCAAGTTGAATCGCCGGCGAGTTTCATTTGTAAGCCAGTGCGCGTGCGTGTGTCAAGATCAGTGACTTGGGTGGGAGGATGTGAACGGCGGGAAATCGTCAGGGTTATATTTTCTCTCCATTACCTGTGACGGGAAGGTTGAGGGTTACGGGAATATACTTTGTGGCTGCCTTAGTTTCCTGGCACGTTGTTTCATTGTTGCTTGTAGTTTGCTGGCACGTTGTTTCATTGTTGCTTTTAGATTGCTGCCACGATGTTTCATTGTTGCTTGTAAATTGCTGGCACGATGTTTCATTGTTGCTTTTAGATTGCTGCCACGATGTTTCATTGTTGCTTGTAAATGGCTGGCACGATGTTTCATTGTTGCTTGTAAATTGCTGGCACGATGTTTCATTGTTGCTTTTAGATTGCTGGCACGATGTTTTATTGTTGCGTGTAGTTTTTTACATGATGTTTTATTGGTCCAAGATTGTTAGCACAATTATTCGATGTGATGTTTCATTGTTGCCTTAAGTTTCTTGCCACCCACTCCAGTGGCCGAATGGTCTAAGGCATCACTCTCGTGTTGGACTGGCCTACTGATAACGGGGAGATAAGGGCTAAAATACTGGTCGGGTCTATTGAGGGTATTTTTCTTAAGTGGTTTCCCACTCTACTATCATCAAATGCGGGTAGATTACCCCTAAAATGCTTCCTTTCTCACCTCTATCCTATTATAGTAGTTAAAATTGAGTGTAACCTGAACAGGTAGTAGGGCGCGGTGAAAAAAAAACCTCAAAACCAGTTACGTTGCATTTAGCTGTGATTATAGTAGTTAATAAATAATATTATTAAAATTTACGCCTAAATAATAGCACATTTCATTATAAAGTATTGTTCTGAAATTTTTTATCAACATTTAAATGTAGTATTGGTTTACATTTGTGGGGCTAGGCTCCAAGAACTCCTTGGCTACTTTACTGACGTATTTTATTGCTCGGAGCTCATGTGTATCCTCTCTCTTCAGTACACACTTTCAATGGAGTGTTGTTTGGACTGACTCTAGATAAACCGGACATCACGTGCAGTGAAAGTGGTGTTGTGTGAGTGTGAGAGATTGTTGAGCATCAACTCACTATTCCTGTTGTATGTGGGTCAAGGACACACGGTAGTAGAGTTCACTGACCTCACTATTCACGCTTTAACTGCTCTCATGGTAAACATTGTTTGGTCGACTGGGTCGGTTCTTTTGTAAGCTTACAGTACAATCTTAATAGATTATTATTAAGTGTTCTGTCTTACGACAGGTCCACTACTTTTGTCAGTAAACTTATACCACCAATGTGTCCCGTCCTCTGCCTCCTCCTTTAGCTCCCAGAATGTTCTTCTTTCCTTCAAGTCATCCAATATTTGAATCCTCCTCCTTCCTAAGCTCCTCTCTCCCTCAAGCTTTCCTTCTATGACGTCGTGCAGAAGATAGGTCCTCCTAAGGATGTGTTCGATCCAGTTTGCTTTGCGCCAAAGAATCACATCCAAATTGGTTTTCTTCTCAAGTCTTCTCCAGCACTATATTTCAAAAATCTACAAGTATTTTTTTCTATTTCTTATTCACCATGTTTTTTGCCTGGGGTATCAGTATAGCTATATTGAAGTAGGAATAAGGAAGATAGAATTTAAAAGTAGTGTGCAGGCATTTGTGCAGAGGTAAAGTAGAGGACACGTTAGTATACTCATCTAGCAGTCAAACATCCACCACACCGTCAAACCAGACTAAACAAAATTGACACCTTTAACTGCATGCTGGGTGTTTACACAAACTTAATTTTATGGTATGAATTGTTAGAGCATTTTTCTTTTGGTCTTAAATTTATTTTCACTAACACAATTCAAAATATTGCTAGCATAATGCGTCAATTTTGAAATTACATCTCTCAGCTGTAGCTTTTAGATATTGGAAATTCAATGAATCTAGGTATAACATCTATTCTCTTTCTAATGTTATTCACAACTAGAAAAATTCCCCTCTTTTGAGTAAACTTGAGACTAAACAAGTTTTTGGACCCGTTTTGGTGGCCGCATTGTCTAAGACGTCACTCTCGCAATAGACTGGACTGCCGATGACGGGGAGATTGGGGTTTGATCGGGTGTAATGAACGTGATTTTTCCACTCTTCCTAAACATAAATGCGGGTACACTTTAAATTCCACCTTCCTCGTCCTTAACACATTAGCACTGTTAAAATATATGTGTATAACCTGAATGGGTAGTAATACGCTGTGCTACAAAATAACATTCTCGGTGCATAAGCCTTTGATTTCATTATGAAAAATGGTTGGTTAGAACTCCAGGAAACATTGTTGAAAAGAATTGCTCCATATTTTAAATAAGTAGGAATATATATTACGGTTAATAAATTGCCTACAATCATATCATTAAAACTCAATGCTCCAACAATGTTATGGGAAGACTACTTAATATTAGAAATCTATAAATTAGCCATCCAATGACTAGAAGTCATTTTACATTTGACACACTTTCAAAGACGTATTCTCACATGATAGAAATGCTTGGCTCTTCTTCAAATGTGATATCATTAAAATTCCCTCGTCTCACTCAATTACCTTTCGCCCGAAACTATGATTGACTGAACCACTCCAGTGAAAGTGAAAGTTTTTACGATAATCTAATACACATCCTGTTAAAGCAGTGATAATTGGGGTCAGCGAAATGGTTGTATACATTATACGTTCACTCCACATTGTCTAGACTTGATAGTGTTGGTTTATAATTGAAAGCATAGTTTAGAAAACTATCAATTAGGCGAGTATTGTTGAGTCATTTTTAACATGGAGAATATTTGAGTTTATATAATAAAGGAAGGATGTTATTTTTTTGTGGGGTGACCTGGCGGTCTAGGGGTAAGGTGTCAGACTTCTATGCTGGCTGCCGGGGTTCAATCCCCGGTCCCGGCATAGATTTATCTGATTACCAAACCCTTCCTTCACCTCTGACAAGACATCTTGTGAATGTGAGGAATGCCAGGCCTCCACCGTGGTTCGGATTCCACGTTAAACTGTAGGTACTACATTTCATCTCACAATCACCCTACCATTACACATTAGCGTAAGTGCGTATAACCCGAACGGGTAGTAAGACACGGTACTAACAATTATAATAATAATAATAATTTTTTTTTGTGTGACCTTTTTTCAGCATATAAGAAGAGGTACTGGATTTAAAAATCTATCTTTTTAAACACAAAATATTATTATTTGATATTCTCATAATGTGTTACATATAAAAAGGGACTGAAACTTCTAGGATAATAAAATAATTTGCATCTATTTATTTGTTTAAATATCATCTTGTATTACACATTGATAATATGAGTATTATACTTTCCTTCAACAGAGGTTGCACAGTCTATGCACCCCTCTTGCAATAAGATGCCGGTGACAGGGAAGTCAAGGTTAAAATCCTCGCCTAGTGTATTTATGATAGTTTTCCATAAATGGTTTTGCACTTTTTCCCTAAATGTGGGTACATTCCCTCTAAAATCTACTCTTCTACTTTCATGTAAATATTCAGCCGGAGAAGTATGATAAGGGAATGCGGGGCGGGGGAATCAAGCAAATAAAACATCTGGTTTGAAAGAAAGATAAAAATATATTTACTAAGAGTGCAAAAAATGATTGATATGGGGTTGAACACGCCAATTCACCATCCCACCGACTTGTCGAATAATTGCTAAAAACTTATCAGACCAATAATACGCCGCCGGGTTCTTAACAGCCTGTCTCCCTCCAACAGATAGCACCTACCTTAAGTAATAAATCTCAAACCAGGGGTCACATCGTGGTGCGGTTATAAGTACTTTGCTTTTAAAACAAGCGAAATGATACCAGTGAACTTGTCTAACATTAAAAAATTATTATTATTATTATTAGCACCGCGTCTTACTACCCGTTCTGGTTATACGCACTTACGCTAATGTGTAATGGTAGGGTGATTGTGAGATGAAATGGAGGACCTACAGTTTAACGTGGAATCCGAACCACGGTGGAGGCCTGGCATTCCTCACATTCACAAGATGTCTTGTCAGAGGTGAAGGAAGGGTTTGGTAATCAGCATTAAAAATAATCATAAAAACAAAATTTAGATATAGTTATCTTAAAATGAAAACACTAATAAACTGGTTCCAATTTCGCTGTTGTCAAATAAAAAATGCAGAAAGCCCAAATTTGATACGTTTTCTGGTTTAAGTGTAATATTGAATCGAATATCCAGATTAATCAATGGCTGTAATAAGGAGACTTAGGAACCTTTAAAGTTCCCAGAGGAGTGAAAGAAACCTAGTTGGTTCAGTATCGGTCCAATAATTGTTAGCGAGTTAACGGGTGGGAAAACCAGTCGATATAAGAATAACTCTCACTGGAGAGATGAGCTGAACTTTCTAGGCCTGATGAGTCAGTGAGCGTTGATGTTGTTGGATGTGGGTCACATGATCCCCCCCATCAGATAGTCACAGTGCTTGGATCACAATGGTCTCATAAGCAAGGTTACCAGGTGATCAGTCGTCTGAACCAGACACTCACTGATGCAGCCAAACATAATATATCATCAATAATCATCCTTCCTGAATCATTCAGATAAAATAACACAATTTGTTTCTGATTATTGAAAAAGATAATGATGGCACAACATCATATGAATAGAAAAAAATAATGGTAACTACTAAAGTTTGTATCCCTTTAAGGCTCACCCCTATTTATATAAAATTACTATTAAAAAAAATGGCTACTTTAAATTTGTATATAACAACTTACAGCTACCAAACCCTTCCTTCACCTCTGACAAGACATCTTGTGAATGTGGGGAATGCCAGGCCTCCTCCGTGGTTCGGATTCCACGTTAAACTGTAGGTCCTCCATTTCATCTCACAATCACCCTACCATTACACATTAGCGTAAGTGCGTATAGCCCGAACGGGTAGTAAGACGCGGTGCTAACAATAATAATAATAACTTACAGCTGTTTCTACTGGCATTTTAAGAGTAATCTGCATATGGAAAATAAAACAACTCACTAACTGTGCTGGTTTCCCAAAGGATAGTCACTAGCCACCAGAATACTATAACTGCTGTTGCGGTACACATAAACACTGCTAAAGGAAAGGAAACAACAGAATATTTACTAGTTATCTGTTCTGGTTTCAGGTCTGGGTGGAGGTGGCTACGACAGTTACAGTAGCGGTGGAGGTGGACTAGACTTCTCCAGTGTTGGTGGAGGAGGTGGACACAGCAGTCACGGAGGTGGGCTGGACCTGGGAGGTGGAGGCTACAGCGGCGGTGGTGGTTACAGTGGAGGAGGTGGAGGCTACAGCGGCGGTGGTGGAGGCGGTTACAGCAGTGGCTTCAAGGGGCTCAGTAGTGGGGGCCACAGCAGTGGGTTCAAGGGAATCAGCTTCAGTAGCTCTGGAGGATTAGGAGGCCATGGTAGTAGCTTGGGGGGTGGATATAGTAGTGGAGGTTTTGGGGGTGGGCATGGAGGGGGTGGTTATAGTCTAGGTAGTAGCAGTTTGAAAGGATACAGCAGTGGAGGTCTTGGAGGTGGGCATGGAGGAAGCAGTTATAGCAGTGGAGGATTTGGAGGTGGACATGGAGGAAGTAGTTACAGCAGTCTTGGAAGTTCAGGTGGTCATGGAGGAGGGGGTTACAGTAGTGGTGGCAGCTTGAAGGCATTCAGTGGCTTTGGGGGTGGCCATGGAGGTAGTAGTTACAGCAGCGGTGGACTTGGAGGTGGTAGTTACAGCAGTGGAGGATTTGGAGGTGGCCATGGAGGAAGTAGTTACAGCAGTCTTGGAAGTTTAGGTGGTCATGGAGGAGGGGGTTACAGTAGTGGTGGCAGCTTGAAGGCATTCAGTGGCTTTGGGGGTGGCCATGGAGGAAGTAGTTACAGCAGCGGTGGACTTGGAGGAGGCAGTTACAGCAGTGGAGGACTTGGAGGTGGGCATGGAGGAAGTAGTTACAGCAGTGGAGGACTTGGAGGTGGACATGGAGGAAGTAGTTACAGCAGTCTTGGAAGTTCAGGTGGTCATGGAGGAGGATACAGTAGTGGGGGCAGCTTGAAGGCATTTAGTGGCTTTGGGGGTGGCCATGGAGGAAGTAGTTACAGCAGCGGTGGACTTGGAGGCGGCAGTTACAGCAGTGGAGGACTTGGAGGTGGGCATGGAGGAAGTAGTTACAGCAGTCTTGGAAGTTCAGGTGGTCATGGAGGAGGATACAGTAGTGGGGGCAGCTTGAAGGGTTTCAGCAGTGGTAGTTTAGGAGGCAGCAGTTATAGTCTTGGAAGTTCAGGTGGCCATGGAGGAAGCAGTTATAGTGACGGAGGTGACCTTGGAGGAGGCAGTTACAGCAGTGGTGGCCTAGGAGGCGGCCACGGAGGAAGCAGTTACAGCAGTGGTGACCTTGGAGGAAGCAGTTACAGCAGTGGTGGCCTTGGAGGCGGCAGTTACAGCAGTAGTGGCCACGGAGGAAGCAGTTACAGCAGTGGTGACCTTGGAGGAGGCAGTTACAGCAGCGGTGGCCTAGGAGGTGGCCACGGAGGAAGCAGTTACAGCAGTGGTGACCTTGGAGGAAGCAGTTACAGCAGTGGTGGCCTAGGAGGCGGCCACGGAGGAAGCAGTTATAGTCTTGGAAGTTCAGGTGGTCATGGAGGAAGCAGTCACTCCAGTGGCAGTGGAGGTAAGCTTAAGTTATGGCTGTATTCAATCACATGCCACAGAATTTCCCTATAAATTCACCCCTTTATCACCTCCCTACTGCAGATAGTTTCTACTCACTAAAGAAAAAAAGAAAAAAACTTATTGTAATTTGTAATATCGTTGGGACCTTTATGTATGAGCCAGTTCATGAGAGCTGAAGCTATCAGTAGGACAGTGCGTCTTATGTAACCTTTCACACGAGCGAGGTGTTGGTTCTAGCGAGTTAGTTGCTGGATCTCCCAGCCGGCTGTCATCTCTCCCCGGGGTGTTGGTTCTAGCGAGTTAGTTGCTGGATCTCCCAGCCGGCTGTCATCTCTCCCTGGGGTATTGAGGCTCATGAAATCTTTCACACGAGCGAGGTGTTGGTTCTAGTGAGTTAGTTGCTGGATCCCCCAGCCGGCTGTCATCTCTCCCCGGGGTATTGAGGCTCATGAAATCTTTCACACAAGCGAACATGAGCTGAAGCTCAGTATGGAAATAGCTGGGTTATAATTTCCACCTGATAAAGAAAAATGTAGGAGTCTTTGTGTTAAACAATTATTTGAAGAAAATTAGGGTATTGCCAACACTGTGGACACTGGCTAGAATAATTATAGTAGTTAGATGAAATAAAATTTAGGATTATTTAAAGGTTAGTGTCTCTCTTCTGGAGCGAACACTTATTCATGAAAGAGTGTATAAAAACAGTGATTTTCCATCCTTATAATTATTTAAGGTACACTCACAACTTTATCTTTCTTTTTCCTTACTAATTTGAACTGCAAGCGTTAAGCTCTTCTTGTTTGCGCAATGCAGAATACAGAGCTCATGCGAGCTGTATCACAGCCCTACGTGAGCTTCATATCGGCTCAAGGTATTGCTTCTCGTGAAACATCTCACATGTATCTGCCAGAGAGAGTCTCCTTACCCTTCACTTATCATAACCTGATCTTGTACCTGTTCTGATTTGTATGTCCTGTGCACAGATAACGCTCTGCGCTAGTGAAATATCAGTATAATAATAGATCCATAAGACTGATAAAAATAAATATTCTTGACTTTGTATTTATATATCAGAGAGGAGAAATATACCAAAATGACCAAATATACCCCAAACTTTCTGTAATAAAATATTTAAGATTTTTGTTTGGCTTTGTGGATAGTAACCTTGTGGGTTTTCTTTGAATCTAAAATCTGGTGCATCGACATGAATGGCAATGACCACGTGGCATATCAATTAAATATTTGGTGGTTAAACTTGATTTGCACATCTTTTTAAATAAGCTCGTTGTCAATGACCTTAAACCATTCAGAACCATTCTGACGGGGTGGAAGGGCTGTGGGAGGGGGGGATTATGGAGGAGTGGAGGTAAAGAGAATAGGGTTAGGGTATCTAATTTTGTTTTGTTATTTAGTGCTGGAAACTCTGCTTGCCGACTTTTTACTGTAGCAGGCTCATGTTTCGCTTTGCTCACATTAAAAATATTTGCAGAGCTTTGTTGATTCCCTTATGTGATCTTTCAAATGAATCATATAATGATTATTGAATCATTTTATAACAAAATTTTAAAAAACCTACAATTTGAATGCATGAAAGGCATCAAGGAGTCATGATGGTCTCAGAGACAAACATTGGGTTCAAAACCTGAAAAAGGTTTGAAACCTGTGTGCGAGTGAATTAGAGCATATGAGAGTCACATCGTAATTTTATATATAAAATAAAGAACAACAAAGGATAAAAGGGAAAGGACTACATGATTATCAGAAAAATGAGCACCTTAAAAGCACACAATTAAAACACAACAAAAAAATGATGTGCATCAAAAGTTACTGTGATGTGTTTTGTTGTGTTTTAATGATGAAATTTAAGGTCTTTATTTTCCTACAAAGTGTATATGCCTTGCCCTTCCATTCTACTTTCTATGATCATAAATTAAATATTTAGTCATAATGTTTTCACAAACTCTCTTATATTTATGACAATTTTTGGTGAGTACTAACTGTTAACAATTCCCTTCCTGACTTATCTTGTTCCAGGTGGCTACTACTGAGTATTGTTGACTGAGAACACAAAATGCTTCAAGTGAATGTCTGTGAGAGTGAAACGTGCAGTGTGAACCCAACATTTTAACCATCTCACTTCTTCAGTATTATTTTTATTTGTTATTTATTTACATCTTACATTTATAGCACAACAAAAGATTTAACATTTCAACAATTTTTTTTATGTTTTGTATATAAAATAACAATGTTGTTATCTTTTCCATTTTGATAATAAAATCACATAAAAAAAAATTATGTGTCGGTGTTTTATTTATAACAGATTGATATAATATTACATTATCACTTTGGTTTTTAAATAGGCACACCTTTAATAGCATGTAACTTTTCTTCATTAATAGAATTACTGAAATCATCCAGTGTTTAGACAAATTTAAGAAGAATGATAGAACATATTTTTTAATTAGGAATGTTTTGGGTGTGATAGTCTAAATTGCATCACAAATTACAGTCCACTCATAAAAAAACATATATTGCTGTAGATATCAAAATAATAAATTGATTTACTAACTATAATGAATGTGGACACACACATGGCACACAATTCTAAATTGTGCAAAACTTAATTTTTTATAAAAATTAACAATTAATTCAGCATATGACATTATTTTAAAAGTGTGTCTCTTTCTTGATAGTGGAAGTATATAATTAAAGGTTTGGTTAACTCTAATCCATATATCTGCACATCAGAAGAAATTGAGAAAAGTTACTGTTGCGACTCAACTTTATAACCTAGCCCCACTGGGCACAATAGTTTTTTTTAGTGCTATACACTTTATTCCCCATTCAGGCTATCCATAGGTCTAGGTCTAGACCTGGAAAGGTATATGGGGAATGAGTAAGGTCTAGATCTAGACCTGGAAAGGCATATGGGGAGCGAGTAGGGGTATAGGGCGTACACGAGATAGTAGAAGAGATGGGAGGAACAGATAACAGAAAGTGTTCAAGTGTGAGGAGAAGAATGGAAGAAATTAATGGAGGAAGAGTGGTGGAAGAATAGAGGAAGATGAAGGCATTTTAATAAACTAACCCGGCCACAGGATGAAAACAGCTGATGATTATGATTATGATATCCAATTCTTGTACTAATTTATGTATATAGGAAGATATAAGTGAATTTGAATAAATTGCAGAAAGGATAATAAAACTCACAATTAAAATCACCCTCATTGCTCCTGACAAGGCCTGGGCCAGAGTTAAGTCGAATTTGTACTGAGTAGTCTTCTAGTCATAGTGAACATTATAAGATAACTTTAAACCAATACAACTTCAAGAAATATCTTTTAAGTCAACTCAATACAAGACAAAGTTAAAAGTCTAAACTGAAAACAAGGTAGGAAGGCTTTAAAAAAAGTAATCACTTTCACAAAGAAGGACATTAGTTAGAAATTTAGTCTTTTAAGCAAGTTGTACCAAAGTTTTTTCGGGCACTTGTACACCCAATATATTGACACTTATATGGGGCAGTTGATTATACAGTTAAAACTATTTAGTCCGACAATCTGTGATCAGGCAACTATTGCGGTCTGAAATGTTTTGAATATGCCACCATTAGTTTGAGGGGTGTCCACCAGGATTTATTTACAGTACAAAGGCGTCAAAGTTGTTTATACATTCTTGTTTTGGCTGTATTTTAGCTCTTGATGATGTCTTCCAATAGATCCAGAGTTGTGAAAATGGTGTGTATTTATTCAACCTTGTATGACATAGCAATAAGTATGTAGAGTGAAATAGCTGGTCTAGGGCCTAAGCAAAAGGGGTGTATAAAGGGTTATTAGAAATCAAATTCTGTGTTTTAGTACTTGTCAGCTCCCAAGAGTACCATACTAAGGAGTTTCAAGTTCAAATGTAGTAGAAATTTTCAATCGAGATTTGAACAAAAGAACCTTACAATCCGAGGACCACTGCAGGGTTTTCATGAAGTTTCTTTAAAATTAATCTTGTCCTTTAATGCTATCATTTAATGCTCCAGATGCACGTTCTACCACATTTTTAGTTTTAACTTTTAATACCATAAAGTAAATTCTATTATTAAATAAGTTTTAGCAAGAATAAATGTATTCTGTTTATTTGCTTTTAATGAAGTTGAAAAACAAATATTAAAGAGATGGAAGAATTATTCAATAATTAATCCGAAAGAGTTGGACAGTATTACTTCCAGGCATTAGTTGGGCGTGTAAATGTGGGTGTACGTGGAATGCGTGGACGAGATCTAAAAGCTTTCTTACATTCATCATCTCTGAAAAACAGATTTATCAAAATATGGTATTGATTGGCATAATAACACAAAAAAATGAAATAAAACTTTATGAACGTTAGTCAAAAAGCATAAATTTATAATACTTATAGAAATGTCATATTAAATGTATTTTCCATTACAAAGACATCATAATGTTTACAGCACTGTATTCAATAGGCAAATAATATGAGACATTATTAAATTAACCTTATTAATATGCAAAAACAGTAATTAAGTTTAGATGATTCAATATTATCTAGCTCAATAATTTTAATAATGTACTAATATACCTATATTATATTTTCAAATTATTTACAAAATTTAAAGTCAAGTTAATTAGATACTTTTACAGAGTTAGCATGAACTAATTTAAAAGAAAATATAAAAAAATTATTTCACACACATTGGCAACAATTCAAAGAGCCCTATGAGCACCATAAAAAATAAAAAATAAATTAGGAAGCCCATTCCCCACAAAAGTGAAGAATTAAAAGCACAAGAAATACAGACTTAATCTAAGAGCAAGCTCATAACCCAAACAGGTGGTAGGATGCCGTGCTAAAAAAAAAAGCTTAGTATAAAGAAACAAATACATAAAATATATTGTTTCGAGAAAACCAGCAAAATCAGATGCTGGTGCCAAAATCAATCGTTATCTTGGGTCATCAAACTCGATTTCTCGATACCCTCGATTCTTAATAATATTGAAAGAATCGAGAATTGATCTTAATATTATGATTCTTGCTACTTCAATTATCACTCATATTAGTTTAGTTGCTGTTTCACTTAAATGTCGGCAAATTGTAAATATATACTAATGGCCTGAATATAATACAACACTAAAATTTTGAGGTGATCTAGATTAAAAATAAATGGTCTCGAATATGATACGGCCTGACATTATGACAGTGACAGAGGTAAAAACTTAACAACGTTGACACATTTTTAATTAAAAGTAATAGTTAAGTGGGACTGTTAGAATATATGAATCAATTCTAAACAAACAATCGATATATAATATGTAGATTAGGGATGGAAATTTTCTGTAATTTACCGATATATCTATCAATAATTGATACATCACAACATGTGTATCAAAAGCTACGGTATTCCTATCAAATTAAAATGGATGCTCTCCTATAATTATATTTTTTGTCGCTTTTCAAGTTTGAATGTTTTATTTAGCTCTTTGAATAAGACAAGTTTAATAAATAAAAAAAATCTAGGTAGTTAATAAAATTGAAGCAAAAAACCATAATATTTATTTTAATTCACTATATTATCGATATATCGTTGCCAAAACTTCATCACAAATTTCTGACGAGCTAATGTGTGTAAGATCAGTTATGGCAGACAACTTAAATTTTTTGTAACGTGTGAAATGTGTTCTTCTTTTTGTTATAAAATCTGCAATTTATTGTATTAATTTTGAGTTTATTTGAACTCTTGGTTTTGATTTTCCGTTTTGAAGAATTTTAGTGTGTTTAATAAATATCTATAAGATCGTGAGATTAAAGTTTTAAACAACATATGTTGTAATGATCAAGTCCAAGTTTCGCATTGAGGGGGGACTGGGGTATCAGGCATGTCAGATTTTCTATGCAATATTGCTTTGAAAAATAATGAAAAAAGAAATGTTCAAGAATCGTAATCGAGAATCTAGGAATCGAGGTTAAACTTAAGAATTGGAATCAAGAAAAACAGGTATTGTGACATCTCTAGTTTTATCATACAAATGTAAACTTTCCACCCTCTCTTCCATCTTTATTTGCTTTGCCAAGTTTTCAGCCATGTGGATACAGTCAAACAGTGACCTTCAAGCGAAATAATTTCACTGTCAGCAAGCCTCAAACGAAGTTACCAAGAAGTTACCAAGAAGAAGGAAGATTCCTCACCTTTAGTAGATGTAAGCAACAGAGATGTTCTTCCAATCCCCACCCCAAAGGAACTCTACCATCAGGTTTTTAATGAAATCATCAATAAGATTGTATAGTGTATCAGATTCACTCAATTCAAGCCCAAGATGACTGACTTTATGGTAAACATCAAACACTTTCTCCCTGCCATGAGAGATGAGTTTCAGGTGTTCAGTGAACATTTTAAAGATGACATTAATGGACATTATTCCAGAGCTGTTTAAGTTTTTCCGACTCCTCCTGACAATCCTTGTGTCAAATTCCAAAGCAGAAAGATCATTTTCAAGACAGAAGACTGAATGCCTACCTGAGATCAACAATGGTCCAGAAACGCTTGAACCACCTTGCTATTCTGAATGTTCACTGAGAGGAGACCAACTCCTTAAACAAGAACTTTATTACAAGTTTTTTCACTTCCCCTCTTAGGATTTTTCCCCATCTAAAATAGAATTATTGTTGGCACCTAAAACACTTTGTCATTGTTCTATGATTTACCTTCAGCTTGTCCTCGATTAGTTTCATTCTTGGCAGACGAAATATCCTCTGAGCGAGAGCCCCAAATAAGGGTGGAGCTGAGTAAGCTAGCCCCAGTATATTTCGAGGGCACAACCAGCGAATAAATATTACCAAACTTGACCGTCGGTGAACACCACCCCAGAAAGGGGTGAAAGTGGGAGGAATTGGCTGGATGTTATCACTAACGCCATCCTAATCCTGCCAAAAAAGTGGCTCCTGGCAGCTGCCTTGTACAATGTACTTTGGAAATGATAAAATGACAGCTCCTCCCCTGATACATTCAACGGTTTGATACGGATGTCAAAGAACTCATAGTAGCAACAGAAACTTTGGGCACTATTATACTTAATTTCAATTATAGGATTCCCAATTTTACTTTTATACAGTATTATGGCTCATGCAGGTGATTTTATAAAGAAAAATGTTCACAAGCATTCAATATTCCAACTATTTTCCAGGATTCAAACAATTCATCTGAGCATTTAAGACCAGAGTTTAAATTTTGTTTTCTTTGTATTATATTTGGAAGAAGGCACAAGAAAGGTGAAAGGTTGATAGAAACATATAAAAGGAAACAAACACGATATGGCTTTTACAATAACAAGAACACAGTTCACACTTTACATTGCTGCCACTGGACAAAGAGGTAATGGTTCTTGAAGATAATCAATCGTCACCACGCCATCCTCCCGATCTAGGTTTAATTTTATTAGAACTAATTAGGGAGGAGTGTGAAATGTGCAACGCAACTTCCTAAAGAGGAAACTAAAAAGCACAAAAGGAAGCAAATGGAAAATTCATTCTTTACCATTTTTCATTTCCTTCCTTTTTTTTTTTTTTT
>CABEEJ010001047.1:0-26868 GCA_901482245.1 Timema douglasi | reverse complement strand
TTTTTTTTTTTTTTTCATTTCCTCTTCTAGGAAGTTATGTTGCACTTTACATACTCCTCTATGATGAGTTTCAATAGAATGAAACCTAGGTCTGGGGATTGTGAGGTAAAAATCAATGTTCTTCAAGAAGCAACCACTACCTCTTTGTTCAATGGCAGCAATGTAAAGTGGAAACTGTATTCTTATTTTCGTTGTAAAAGCCATATTGTGTTCGTTTCCTTTTATATGTTTCTATCCACCTTTCCTGTACCTTATTCCAAATATAATACAATTACCTCATAAAGTGAAAAGAGGTTTTCCTTATAAAGATATGTTTATAAAGAGAGCCAAGAGTTTACCCCCTTTTTTTGTTTTTTATTTAGGGAAGGTGCAAGTATAACACACATACGAACATGCATTATGTGGATGTTGAGAAGAATGTTTCTACCTGGACTCACCCGTCCTCCGAGACAGGAGAACTGTTCGGTTCCTTACTCTGCTCAAACGAGTCCTCAATCTTTCCAATTTCACTTTCTGTAACAATGAGATTGATTGTTACTAGACACATTGTTACAGAGGTATCAGAATGGTTTGTGGGTAGTAAAGTGAGTAGAGGGTAAAGAATGATTTTCTTTAAGAAACCTGGGGTGTAATCGGCAAACTTGTGTCAATATCTTAATCTTATCACTAAAATTTTTAAATATAGATGGAGCCTTACATCTAACATAACATTCAGATTCCCATTTCATTTTAATGTTATATTTAAAACCTGATCTTTTGAAAGTGACTACAGTTTTATATTTATAATATCTATTCTTTTGCAAATTATGAATTTACTTGTACACTTAGTTGATATTAATAGCACAGATACAATATATCCTAAACCCTTAACTTCCCCTCTGATTGTATTATATTTAATTTATTGTATTAAAAAAATGCTACTATGAAATAAAACCCACATCACAAACTAATTGTACCCAATAGGAGTGTGGAAAACAGAAATTTTGGATTATGCACATGAAAGGAAATCTAGCTTAGAAAGTTTAAGCTATTTTCAAATTAATTTTCTTCCTAAATATATTTTTTGTTTTGTGAAAAAAAGTGAAAACAGTGTGTCAGCAAATATTTATGAAGGTTTTTCTTTTAAATGTATATAAAACATAGATGTATATATATTTTATAAATTTGTTTGCTAGATTTATTTTGTATTGTAATTTAAAAAGACAAACATATTCGATTCAATAGTTTCACTTACTGATTATTTAAGCTATTATAATTCAAATAAGACTATTTGTACACCTTAAGACATAACATCAAGATCTGATTTAATGTGTCAAGTTTGTCAAAGTATGCAAGACAATCTCAAGGCCTATTAACTGGAATAGTAGATAAAAACACAAATTATGATCGAACGAGAAATATCATAAAAGTGTCATCACTACACAACAGTGGAATTGACATTGAAGATTTATTTTTTTCCATTTAAAAATATTTATTTCTTAATTTTGTCAATTTTTTTTTTATCTAGAGTAAAATGGTTTCACTGGTCTTAATTCCACCGTATTCTAATGGAGGCCACAGGTCATCTCAATATGATGCGATACTTGTTTAAAGTTGTATTACCTACCTAAGTTACACCTTGTCCACAGGATGAAATGAGCTACTAAGCCCTCTTTTTTCTAAAACGTTACATAATTTTATTTATTAAGGGCATATAGCAAGACTGACCTAATTTATACCCAATAGTCCCTCCCTCAGTGTCTCCGCCACTGGTTTGAGCTGTAACTGGACTCTTGTAGGACTCAGACTGGTCTTCTTCTTCTTCTTTCTCCTGCTCGGACTCGAAACTCTCCACCACAAGACTGTGACAGTTTGAACATGGGAAATGTCAATTAAACTGTCTGCACTGGAACATTAGTTTGTAGTAGCTTTTGCAGGTATCCGACACCTTAGCTCAGTGGGTAGTGTGTCTGTCTACTGAGCTAAGGACCCCAGGTTCAGTTCCCGACATGGGCGAAAAATTTATCAATGGTGAAATGTGGGTTTACCCTTTCAAAGTGATAAATTAACGGCTAAGGATTGGATGGCGTGCCTGTCCTAGTCTTAAGTTAAATTACAAGCCATATGAAGCTACGACAGGCCTAGTAAGCCAGCAGTGGTAAATATATGGCTTGAATAAAAAAGTGACCCAGGCTAGAGGCTGGAAACATTAATGGATGTAAAAAAATTACGAAACAAGTAAACCTATCATACCCACTTTAAAAAAAAAATCCATCCTGCTCATGAGACTCTTTACAATTACTGGAAAAATAGGAGTCTGTAAACTTGGGTTTTTTCATTTGAGTCAAGTATTTCTAAAAGCTCCCGAGTTCGAGTACTATATTCATAATTTTAAAATGTTAAGAGTATATATTTGATTAGTTTAAAATTGGAAGTTTTAAAAATATATTATAAAACATGTTCTTAAAATATGAATGACACGCATCTTTATAAATAGTAAATAGCCTACTTTTGAAAAAAAAAGTTATGAATTGGAATTATTAATTTTTAAATAAGAAATAACACTTAAAAAAGATTATTTGAAAATATGAACAACATTCAAATAAAAATATAACTACATTGACAATTTTTTAAATTCATTAATAAAACGAATAGTTGTGTGATGGGTTGAAAATGTAGGCCTATAATAAGACAGTGTAGAAATACTGTACACTAATTTAAAGTAAGTGATAGTGAAGGAAGCCACCCTGAAAGGATAGTTAGGTTAGGCCTAGCTATAAACAAACACACTTCTCTATTTCTTCATACAATTTTACACTTCCCACTTCTTCAAAACTTCCACAATTGCACATTGTTTTGAATTTTCGGAAATATTACTTTTTCATTAATGTCTCTTCAAATAAAAAATAAATATTTCTGAAAATTCAAAACAATGTCCAACTGTGGAAGTTTGAAGAAGTGGGAAGTGAATAGAGAAGTGTGTTTATATTTAGGCCTAACCTTACTCTCTTTTCAGGTTGGCCTCCTTCACTATCACTTATTTTACATTAGTGTACAGTATTTCTACACATTATTGATAGAAAAAAAGTTAGTAAAATTGACATTTTAATAAGCGAATATTTCACCAAAATATGCATTAGTAACTTAATTTACCCTATATGAAAACGTAAGTATTTGAAGTGTTTCATATTTCATTTTTTTATTATTGCTTAGTGTAATCTTGCATGATTACGTCTTTTGTTCCAATTCCAATCCTCTGTGCTTAGTTGCGCATGCGCGTTGTATGGGCTCTCGCTAGACACGTTTATCTTATTGAGAAATCTATTTCACTTCAATTTTTAATGCTTTTAAAAATTGATGTTCATACTTTAAAATTAAAAATATTTCTAGAAAACAATATTAAATGTTTTTATAATAAAAAATGTGGTAAGTTTGGTAAAATAATTATTGAAACAGGCAAGATCAACATTGATTTTAGACAGCTTAACAAATATAATTCTCTAACTAAATTGTAACTAAACTAATGCTAGTTTTTTAATTAATTCCCAGCACAGATTTATCTGATTGCCAAACCCTTCCTTCCCCTCTGACAAGACGTGTATTAATCACAACTTGTGAATGTGGGGAATGCCAGGCCTCAAACGTGGTTCAGGTCCCACGTTAAACTGTAGGGCCTTCATTTCATCTCACAATCACCCTAACATTACACATTAGCATAAGTGCGTATAACCCGAACGGGTAGTAAGACTAGATGCTAATAATAATAATAATAATAATAATAATAATAATAATAATAATAATAATAATAATAATAATAATAATGTAGTTAATAGATATGAGTTTTAAATATCTTAAGTTTGAAAACATTCAATATAATAACATATTCTTGACATTAAATTTTTAATTTTACAGAAATTATTATTTTAGAAAGGGACCAGGTATAAATAGTAAAAAGAAGCATTCAATTATTTAGTAATCTATTTAGCTATAATCCATTCACGATAGGTATTTACCTGGACGACAGTTCAAAAATCATTGGGTTGACAACACTGGTAAAATATTACTGTTTTATTATAAATGTTAAGTTTTTTAATTACATGTTATATTTTACATTTAAAATAACCTAAGCTTAAGTTTTTCCACATTATTTCATTACTTTTAATAATTTCTTTTTACCCAATGCGAAACAATAGTTTAAACATATATTAAAAGTACTTATTCTTTGTTTTGGAATGTTATCCACTCTGTGTAATATAGTGCATTCATTATTACCTTTTAATACAGGCATTGTATTTACTTGGTAAAGGTAAAATAAGTTTAATTTATTTTATATATAATTAATTATTTTATTGTTTTTTATGTATATTTAACTGAATAAAATATAATCGTCCACTGCGAGGGTGCACCATTTTTAACAACTTGTTAGTGTCATCATCAGCCACATAGTTAATATTCGTTGGTCACTATTTTGAAGTCATGTTTGTTAGATTTTTTGTGAAAGTGCTCCGAATAATAATTATTTAACTGTAATAAAAGTATAAATAATATGCTTTGTGGACGACCTCAAATAAATATTAAAACTTTGTTTGATTTAAATATATTTCATAGAATTTATTACTGTGCGAGTTTATTCTATTTTTAACTTTGAATTCAGTCTTTAGTTTGTTAGGGCCTAGTCTTACTCTAACTTATAATAATTTATAACTTTAATTTCAATTATATTTTATTTTAATTATTGGGCTTCTCTATTAACGTAAAAATAATAATCCTAATTCATTTTACTAATTATTTTATGAATAGCTTTGTGTGTACAGATATTTTCTCTTTAGTTCAAATACATATTAATTTGGCTAACTTTAATATAATTTTAATATCGCGAAATTTTGTAAGGGGATTTTATATTTGTGCATAGTTTTTGTTTTTCTGATAATAATATCCCAGGGGAAAAAGAAGAAGAGAAGTTATAGATCACCAAAGACAACTGGATATCATCAACTGTAGAAGAGGACTGAAATCAATGATTGACCGTGGCGTGATTGAAGGGGGGAATCTAGGGCAGTTAATTGCAGATCTTCTAGGACTCTCGAAACATACTGTATTGAAGTGAGTAGAGAACTAATATTAAATATTAAAATTAATAATGCATATTTTTACTAGCATTACAATTGTATTATTTAATCATATTGAGGGTTCCATATTCCATGGATTTACTATTTTAGTTCCTATTTTCTTCAATAGATAGTGTTCTGTAAATTTAAATCCTGAATCAAACAAATGTTTTGACTGAATTATTGGAAGACAATAATAGGCAGTGATATTTTTTCATTAATTTCATATCATAACTTAAATAAACTAGGACTGTATCCAAATAGTCTACGTCACGCGCTGTCGACCCTTGACGTTCACATGATAATTGCATTGGCAATCACGTGATCAAGTGTAGATCCACCCAAATAGTCACGAAGTGTGCTGGTGAACCCCTCACACACCCTTGAGTCCAAGCGCGTTAGCAAGTCACACACCCTTGATGTGGTGTTTGACTGGAAATTGTTTGTTTTTTCGTCTGCAAGAGCTAGAGTTCACAGGGTAATGTGATCTGTGATAACTGACTAATAGATGACGTTTAAAATAGTTTCTAAGCTCAGTGGTAAGAAGCAGCACTGCAGACTCTAGGCTGTGGAAAGGATAGTTTGCCATCCAAATAGTTTGTTGCAGTATTTGATCTCAAGTGTGCGATAAGTGTACATTCATCAAGTTTGCATCAAGTCAAGTGTACTTGACTATTCAGATATAGGTATACATTTTAATAGGCAATGATATTTTCATGGAACGTGTGTTTGAAGTGAATTTGCATTGCTGTATATTAAAACCCAGATAATAATAAAAGTGTAGCATAGCTCGTTTGGAATTGTTTGATTAGGTTAAGTTTGCATATATTCTTGAAAACTGGTTTTTAAATTGTGTGAGTTTTTGACCATATGATTTTTATTTACATTTTTTGGTGAAACTTATATTTTTTAAATTTCATTTTTGTTGATATCGTGAAACCCTAATAATAATGATAAGTGGGTAGCTTTGAAATTAATTTACTCCCACATGTTGTTATAATGTTAGTTTATCTATAAGTATTTCTACAAGTAACACATTCCACTGTATATAATTTTGTTGCAGATATTGGAAGAACAATCCAGCGGAAGTGGAGACTCCTCAAAAGAGGAGAAAGAAGAAACCTACTCCAAGAGTTCCGGTTGAAGCAAATGACAACTTCGACCGAGGTGTCAACCGAGGTGTAGTTCGTAGAGCAATATACATACGGGATGTATGATAGGATTAAGTTTAATTTATCTATAGGTCATATTTTTTAAACCTGTTCACAGAAAAGTTTGCACACCACCAAAACAATCATTCTAAGCTTATACACAAACACTTATTTTAATCATTGCACAGCCAATTAATTTTTAAAGCATGTAATAAGACTCACCAATATGTCAAAGAATGAATTTTGATACTTTTAATCTATGTATTTTTCGAAAAAATGATATTTAACGTTTTATAGGCCTATAGACATAAACACTCTAAACAGTGTCAAATCAACAACAGTAAAAACCTCACTATTGATCTTGTTGTGTTAAATACAACATGTAATATGGTTGTAATGAATGCCTAATTTTTTGCTTGGGGTATTTGAATTAAAAAAATAAAAGTATGAGTGGCCTGCGTTTTTTTCTCACAATAACTTGCCCCGTATTAAGGGAAAGTTCGAAGTTGTTCCTTCATAAACTTATAAAAATAAATGATGTATTCTATGTTTTTGCCCAAGTGCAAATGCATAAAATCAAGCTTGTAATTTATTGGTGCTTGCTTGCAGATGAACACGTGACCTTGGATACCCTTTTGGACTTTCTTCGTGCGAATCCAGACCCAGACACTGCAAGTATATTTGAAGGAGGAAGAACAACGCTCTACAAGCTACTTCATGAAATTGGATTCTCTTAGCAGAAGACGAGCGGAAGAAAAGTGCTGATGGAAGATGTCAACGTTGCGGCCAAGAGAATAGTATTTTTGAGGGAATACAGGAAGCTTGCGGCAGGAAACAATAAATTCGTATTCTTTGATGAAACATGGATTTTCATCAAGGGTGAAAGTTTTTTAAGAAATAGATTGCCAGTATAGCATTAGTGAAATCAAATATAACCACAGGCCTGTTTAAAGGAAGCTTGCTTGCGCAAAAAACTAATAAATGAATATAAGTTTAAATAACCTCTCACATCAAACAATGTTTCCAACCTGACTATGGTTCTCTTTTGCGAAATGGCACCATCTGGCCATCTTTAAACTTTTATTGATTTTAATTTAAAATTTGTTAGATGGTTTATCATTTTACTGGAAGGACATTTAATGTTAATGAGGAATAACACCAGTCCCAGCATATAAATAAACACTGATATTATTTAACAAACAAATTGTAAGCTCTTCTTTAAAAAATATATAATATTTAAATAATATACAGCTTCATTTTATGTTTGATATAAATAAATTGTCAAATACAAATTATTTCATATCTATATAAATTATGGACATAGTCTTGAAGAGTTGGCAGGATGGTACTAAGAAGACCTGCAAGGGACGTTCACCAGGTGATGGGAAGAGGTTCGTCGTTCTACATGCTGACAGCAAGGAGGGTTTCGTGGAAGGTGCAGCCTTTTGTTTGCATCAGGGAAGTCAATTGGAGATTACCATGGGGAGATGAACGGCGACAACTTCGAGACGTGGATGAAAAATCAACTGCTTCCCTCTCTTGTTTTATGCATAATTAAGTTTGGTTTATTAAATATTATTATTATTATTATTAGCACCACGTCTTACTACTCGTTTGGGTTGTACACATTTATGCTAATGTGTAATGGTAGGGTGATTGTGAGATAAAATGAAGGACCTACAGTTTAACATGGAATCCAAACCATGTGGAGGCCTGGCATTCCCCACAGGCTTATTAAATATTTAATTCAATTTAAGGAAAACATTTTTGTTTAACCCCTAATTTTATATTGATTGCATTGTATTTTATATGTATCTTTAACTAAGAGATTTACTTGATAAAAGATTATCAGTTTTTAAATCATCTTAGTAATTTGTATATGTTTTTGATTGTTGCAGGTACAAGATTGATGAAATGGTATGTGAGTGCGGACACCAGGTTTTGCGGTTGCCTCCGTACCTGTGTCAATACAATCCTATTCAGCTGGTGGGGGCAAACTGCAAGGGGTACTACAAGAAACATTCCGGAAGAAACAAGTTTGATGATGCAGATGTCAGAGCCCTTTGGCAAGAAGCCCTTGTTAGTCACACCAGAAAGGTACTAAAGCTATATTTTCAAACTATCGAAAATATAACAATAAAAACCACAAAGAAGTGGTTGTATCTTCACTATCATTTGTTTGTAATTATAATCATATATATTTAAAAAAATGTGTTCAATTTCAGTTGGAGTAAAAATGTCGACCACACCGAGAAGATTATCAATAATGATTGGAAAAGAGAAATGAAGATGGATGCGATCGAAACCCAACCTTTCATAATACAAATAGGCAACAACGAAAGTGACAGTGAAGAAGAAGTGCTGGGAGTACCGCTATTGCCAGATTAAGGTACAAGGTGCTGATAGCCTACAGTGTTAGAGCACCTTTAAAACAACAGTTTTATTAAACATCTTTTACAAGCAAAATATTACATAGCATTCCAAAAACTATAAAAATTAATTTGTGCAGTAACTATAAAATACAAGCCAAATATATTTAGGAGCTAAATGTGTATTACACTTTGTAATAACTCTTTCTTTCATCTTATACTAAACAGTTTAAAGTGTTTTTCTTTCAGCTATACTAATCAGTTTAAAGTGTTTTTCTTTCAACTATACTAATGATTTTTCTTTCAACTATACTAATGATTTTAAAGTGTTTTACTTTCAGCTGTACTGATAAGTTTAAAAAGTTTAAAGTGTTTTCCTTTCGGAGAAAACAAAATATATATATATATATATATATATAAAAAATTGGTTTCTAGTGTTTTCTGTCAGCTTAGTGACTAAAAAATTTCAATTCCAAAATTTCTTAGAGGCATAATATTGTCCTAAATTACTGTGGTTATCTATCACATTCATACTCTATATTACCATACGTTTTCATTACAGCTGTCCAAGTACAGTGACAGATATCAGCTGTTGGTGTAGGGATATATTAGAGACTATTTCTAGTATGTTTTCGAGCTGTCATCCAAGTCAACTTGGTCGTGAATGCTGTATGGTTTTATTTTCATTGCTTTACCATGGCAATACAAGTAAATAACTTCAAACAAGGATAATTCAAAATGGACGACAATATTGCATAAATTTACTAGTCAAAAGTAGTTTTAAAACTCTATTATGTTATTAATGTAAAAATTTATATTAATTCAAACAATGTATTGACTAGTCGAATGATTTATAATTGTAAATGCCAATATTATCTAAATTAAATAGCCTATGCTTACTATTGCATTTTAAAAATTGGTTATTAAGTTCATCAAGGGGAACCTTGAAAATAATGAGCTTATAATAAAATCAATATTCCTGGTGAGACCTTCCCTAAACCTAAGTTGGAAAGGGTTGCAGGAGGAGGGCAGAGCAATTTTTAGAGTTCAAATTAACTTTGTACAGTCTTTACACTCCTGGTGAGTCACTCACTACACCATGTCTGGAAAGGGCTGCAGGGGGATGGGGAGCTATTGCTTTTAAAGCAGGTATTTGTATTCCAATGGTAAGTAGAAAACATGATTTTAGCTGTTAAAAGATTCTAAATGAATAGTTTTCATTTATAAAGTGCACGTTATATTTATTCGTTTGCAATCATTTTATGTGTATTTAGAATGCTTTAACCCAAACTATCTAAAATGAGTCATTTGAAGCAAATTATTACTGAATTAGGAGAGGATATTTTTTCTACAGAGAGTGAAATACTTTTTTTTTTATAAAATATGTGAAGTGAAAATGGCTGGTATCAGATAAAAGATTTAACCATTCAACAGCATATCAGTCACATTAAACATGTCTGTGGTATCCAGAATATTGATAAAAAGAAAACCTCTGTTATTACTTGCACAATATGCATTCACGAATCAAGACAAATCCTCAACATTTTATAAATATTTGTGTGACGTTCTGGTATATGCAAACACTCCTCTGTGGATAGTGAGCATTGTTAAACTAAAGGATTTCCTGAGACTGTATACATGTCATTAATTTTAAATCTAAGATTAATCTAAAAAGTAATTTTAAAATTTCCCGTTCCCGTCCCAAATCCTAATATTGTGACTAACTATTTAACTATTTTGACCGTTCCCGTCCTGAAATAAAAAGTCAGTCTTGTCCAACCCTAGAAAAATCTACCCTTGGCACACTCCAACAAGAATCAAACCTTGACCTCCACCTCCCTAATAATACATTCTAACAAAGAACTTTACGCCCAAAAATGAGTGTAAAGTTTCCAAACAACAAAAAACAAGGTTTCCAGTTGAACATACTTGTCGCTGTCATGTGTGGTGGGTAGTGTAACAGACTCCTCGCTCAGGTCGATACTTGTGGCAGCAGTGGGTGGCGGGGAATTCTCTTGGGGAGCCGGCGTGTCTCGGGTACTTGAAGAATGCAGGCGCGGAGTGGTGGGCCTCACCAGTACTTCTCCTGAGGGGGCCAGGGATGAGGAGGGGTGGACAACACCTGATGGAAACCGTTCATTTTCAGTAGTAATACTGCTATGGGATACAGACTGTTAATGTCTCAATATAGGTAATTAGGAGGTCCAGACATCAAGTAAATTAATATCGTTGACAACATTACAACAGTTGACCTGTTTATGTCTTTCCAATCTTTACCAAGAACGCAAAGATATAGTTGAAGAACTGGGTATTCAAAAATGTTAGCACTAACTGTGGTACGAGAGAATAAGCCTGTCCTTCTGGTACAACAGTTGTACCCAGTGCAATAATACCAGAACTAACCATGGTAGGGGAAAAGAAGCCTGTATTGCTGATACAACAGTTGTTCTCCGTGTAGTTCTCCGTGACTTGTTCTCACAGGATCTTCAGTATCTAACTCCTCTTCCAGTAGATCAACAGCTTCCTACAGCAAACATTAAACCTATGGTCTTCATGGTACATAGAGGATCATCATTGAAATAACTGATCATACAATGCCTATAGGCCAATCATCACGTATTTAAAATCAGAAATAAATTCCAGGAAGCTGGACAATGCTCTAATGCTATTCGCTTTATTTAGGGGATATTATTTTATCCCCCTCGAGTGAGGTTTGCCTGCATTCACCACAGCATTGAAAAAAAAACCTCTGTAATTAATCGATCTTGACATACTTCCTTCAAAGCAACAACCTCATACACCAAATCATACCTGCTTTTTTATTCTTAAAACAGTTAATGTTTCTCTTTTTTACACATTCGTCTACCACACATCTTACATGGCTTACCCCTTCCTTTCGATACACACACTCTATCTCAAATATTTGCTTCATCACTCAATCCACACTCATCCTCTCAACACACCAAAACCAACGTACGATGCTTCTTTCACAGTGAACTATTGGATTCCCTTTAACCACACACCTTCAGCACCCATCCATTAGTGACTCCGTCCATGCGAGTTTTTTCACATACATTTCTTAGATATCTTATTCCATCCGCATTCACCTTCCTCTTGTATTTCTCTTGACAAACCCACACTTCACATCCATGTTGGCACTAACACACTTTTTACTTTTGTATACTGCCATCTTTGCCTCTTTCAATTCAAATTAATGAAACAGTAATGGATGATTAAAATAAAACATATTATCGAATGTGGCCAAACACATTCAATTATTCCTCAAGGTTAGTAAGTCAACATTTAAAATTACGTCACATTTCAATTCAAAAGTACAAAGAATTTTGTGAATTGTTTTTTAAAAACAGGCCTCAGAGAAGTTAAATAAGTTGATAAAAAATAGTTAAAATTTGGCAACTAGAACTGAGCTAGAACAGTGTAACTGGAAAGGATAACTTAACCAACCACAAAGGTATATGAATTTATATAATTAAATTGGTGTAGGGATTTAATTAAAATGCAAAGTTGAATAAAAGTGCATAGAAACTTTGATATTATGAATTCTAAGAGTCACAACTCACTGTGTCATCTCCTTCATTCTCCTCCTCGCTAAGCACTGAACTCTGGTCGGGTTGGCAATCCCCCCTGTGTAGTCTCAAGATATACTCGAGCTGCTTGTGCATTTCACCCTCACTCCTCTGCACAGTTACAAAACATTTCCAGGATAATTCAAATGTTAAACACGTGTATAGCATGTTTCAAATAAATTGGTGTTCTTGGGCCATCACATTTTAAATGGAGAATATATAATTTGTGAGTATATGGGGATTGAATTTTACTGTTTCACAAACTTTCACCCATTAGTCATAGAGTAAAAGGTGTTTAAAGACCTACACATCTCTAAAATAATAATTATCTACTAATAATAATTATTAGTGTCAGGAAATACCAATTTTAAAATCATGTATTTGGATGTTTGACACCTTAGCTTAGTCAGTAACGTGAATGTCTAGTGAGCAATAGGTCCCGAGATCGATTCTTGGCATAAACAAAAAATGTATCATAGGTGAAATGTGGGTTTACCCTTTCAGTGATAAATTAACGGCCGGGGACTAGATATTGTGCCTGTCCTAGTCTTAAGTTAGATTATAAGACATATGAAACTACGACAAGCCTAGCAAGCCGGTAGTGGAAAATATATGGTTTGAATAAAAAACTGACCTAGGCCACAGGCTGGAAACAGTAACGGATGGGAAAAAAATATATTTGGCTAGATTTCCCTATTTTTTAAAGAATATGTAAATATCTTTTTGACCCCTTAATGTGAAGCAAAATTTTTTGTGATGAATTAAGTTGATAAACATCTCGAAATTTATTCTCGCTTATTACTAATAAAATATTTTATTACAGTAGACTTTGGACAAAAATGTCCATTTGTATGGCTTATTTTGAAGCTAATTTAATATATTGAATTACTATATTATGGTAGAATAAGTCTTTGTTCACAGTTAAATTATTTTGATTTTAAAATAATCTGAGACAGATTTCATAAATTGGCATGGCACATTTGCAAATAAAACAATATGGTTTGTCAAATAAAGCTTAAAAATATTATGTTTTTATATAATTAGATAATATAAAGAAAATGTCCCAATGGAGAAATTGTTTTGCATATTATGTAGCCCATTGATGTAATTGAAACACCAAGATGTTTAGAATAGTTTTGAAAATATTATTTTGAAAAATTATTCAATATACAAATTTTCAAATCTATGTTTGTAAAATCTTTTTTTAAATAAAGTTGTATTTTAATACTCTAATTTAAATGCTATTTACTAATATTTGGTGACGTGGTGGTCTAAGGGTAAGGTATCGGACTTCTGTGCTGAGGGTCCAGGATTCAATCCTCGGTCCCGGCACAGATTTATCTGATTGCCAAACCCTTCCTTCACCTCTAACAAGACGTGTATTAATCACAACTTGTGAATGTGAAGGAATGCCTGGCATCCACCGTGGCTCAGATCCCACGTTAAACTGTAGGTCCTCCATTTCATCTCACAATCACCCTACCATTGCACATTAGTGTAAGTGCGTATAACCCAAACTGGTAGTAAGACGCGGCGCTAATAATAATACTAATACTTCTAAATTCCACTTTAAGCTATGGCTAAAAGTGTGGAGAAATAAATAGGTAATTATGTTGATAAAATAAAAGTGACATTTTTTTCCCACTATTGTCATGAAATAGTGATCATAGATATAAAAAAGGTGATCCCCAAAATCCTCCCCACCCTGGTCAGCATCCAAAGTGATGACCAGTTGGATCGAATGGCTAATTTTAAGACCATCCGAGGAGTGCATGCATATTGTCCTAATCTCATTGTCTCACCCAGGTATGATGTCCTCCTCAATTAATGCCTTCTTCCATGTAGATAGCATGGGAACTCCTTAGATCCAGTCCATCATTAACAGAAATTATTGGATAATTTTTGTCTCTGCTTAAACTCTTTGATTAGATCTTTACTTCTAGTGGGCTCCTTTAAAGTCATTATTAATGTTAGATTTCCCCCTACTAAGAAATGTACCGGTGTCAAAAGTCTCAAGGTCTTCTTTGTCTTGGAAAATTGGTCTGGAGTTAGTGCCAGCTTCTACCTTCCCTAAGACTGCGTTGAGTCCTTCCTCATCCATTTAGACTCTTCCTCGTACCTTCCAAGGACAGCGCTTGATAGTGATAACCATCATTTCCCACTTACCTACCTCCCCACCAAGCCCCTTGTGGTGAAATAAACTTCCAGGAGATGCCGTGTTTAGTGATTCATTGATGTGTCTTGGAGTTGGTGGAGATCTGGCATAGTTTGTTAAATTCCTTACATGCTGCATGAAAGGCTTGAGAATTGTCTGTAGTGTTGTGTGGGGCACAGGTTTTCTCCCTGAAAATACCTGAAGTGCCATGAGAGATCTGTCCATTAACATGTTTATTCACAATTCCAAGTACATACAGCTTGTATAGTAACACATGTAAAGAGTATGATGTAAGAACTTTAGATGGCTATCCCTACCATGAGAGAGAGAGGGCCATCAGAGTTTATCCCAGTGACTGTGAATGTTTTTGAGTGTTTTGCTCTGTGCGTAGACATAGGGGCCTCTATTACCTGACCTCAGGGGTTCTTTGTTATTTTAAATAGTTAGCACTTTTGCATACGTTCTTTATAGTTTGATTATCTCAAAGTATTCAAAATTCAGATTGGAAATCGGAGAGTACAATACAAACTTTCAAGTGATGAAGTCATGTGTGTGTGTCTGGAGAGTTAGCAACTGCATGAATAGCAAGATCTGTTGATTAAAAAGGGCGTTGTTGCTCTCTAGGTAGTTTGAAAAACTGAAGGTGACCTCCAAGTCATGAAGAAACGAGTTAGGTGTAAAATGTTTGCCTCAGTTGCTGTGTAACCCTTCAATTTATGCAGAGAAAGACTTCTTCTGAACTAGCTGGATCCTGTCAGTATATGGATCATTGATGCTGGAAGTTCTCTGATGAAGTTATCTCTTCTTCGGACAGTCTTCGTGAAGCAAAAAATCCAGGCCATGATGAGAAGTAGTTTCCCGTATGAGCTGAGTCTTGGGTAGTTGATTAGAATTATTGTAGTGACGACTGTAAGAACTTGATGGGGATTTTTTCTTTCGTCCAGTAGTAGTTCATTTGGTACAAATGCCTCATGTGGCCAGTTGGTTGAAGTACCAGAAGTCCAAGATAAAAGTTCAGGAGCATTTGAGGGCCTGATAAACAGTAAGGTAAATCTAGTAAAATGCAGTAGTTGTCCCACCTGTAAGTAATGATCCAGTACTTTGCATAGCCCCATCTTTTTGGCCTCCTGGTTGATGAGAGGGTTGGCTAGGAGGCTGTACAGCGTGCCGTTCACATACGGGACTGCCTACATTCATAGACAAGAGCATCAAAACACTAGGTTAACCACCTGGTCCTTGGGAGAATACTAGTAAGCCTTCTACAGTACAATTTTCATAGGAAGGGCCTTATAGAAAGTTTTTTTTGTGGCTAACAATGTTGGATGGATGAGTGACAAACTTTTGTAAGAGTGGCAATGAACTTTCGAGTTCCTAATTTGATAGAATAAGTAAGGTTAACAACAATAACATTTTACTATAAATTATAGGTTTTATTTTATAAGTTATGATAATATATATCAAAAGTGAGATCTTCAGATCACATGACCAGAGGTATGACTATGTGATCTAATAACTTTTCTAGCCGACAGATAAGGCTATTTCTATGAAAAGTGGATTGTTCATTAATTATTCAGTACAATATAACTATAATGTCAGAGTGATAGAAAAAGTCACATTTAAATACCGCTCATCTTTACTAAGCCATGTTTTATTTTCACTAAGTGGGTCTTCCTTTTATTCTTGGTGAGTGTTAGTTAGGACAATTACTTTTGGCTAATCTATAATGTTGAATCTTTGGGTGTATGTGTAAATATGTTTGTATCTATATGTATGTATTTAATTTAGAGATTGTTAATTTGAGCCTCAATAATTAAAAGTTATATTATATTCTCTATATACTATACCATTTTTTAGCTTACATGTGTGAGTTCAGTGCCTAATAGGGCCGAAAGTACTTTTAATACTAATTTAGATAGAGGCACGCAGCGTTCCTTGGCCTGCCTATGGAGACACAGGTTCATGAGGAGTGCCGTGGTGTACTCCAGAGTGTAAGTCCTCATGTCCGTGTACTCCGCACTTAAACTCTGCACCAACCATTCCACTACACCCAGCTCAATCATCGTGACACGCTGACTGTGTCTGAGGAAAAAAAAAAGAAAGATTAACAAAAAGCACCTTCCAATAATAATTGGTCTTAATGAAGAAGATATGAGGCAGAATTTAATTTATTTTGGAAGTTAATTTGAACTATTTGTGAAAAGTTATATAATTTTAAGTATCAAATGTTTGGGTAACCTGGTCGAATAAAGGACACTTAACCCATTTCCTGGCGCATGTTTCTAGATATAGCTGCGTTGGCTTGATAACTGATTTTTTGCATCATCCCAGCAGCCATTTGATATATTCCTTCCAAAGACACACTTTCTCATGCAGTTAATTTATTGTAAAGCATTGAACAGGTAACTCTATCTATCAGCTTCAATATGAACTATACAGACTGGCTAAAATTATTATTATTATTAGCACCGCGTCTTACTACCCGTTCAGGTTATACGCTCTTACGCTAATGTGTAATGGTAGGGTGATTATGAGATGAAATGGAGGACCTACAGTTTAACGTGGAATCCGAACCACGGTGGAGGCTGTGGAGGCCTGGCATTCCCCACATTCACAAGATGTATTGTCAGAGGTGAAGGAAGGGTTTGGTAATCAGATAAATCTGTGCCGGGGACTGGCTAAAAGCTCAGTCGTTGATTCATAGATGGTATTACAATAACTTATTGCAATAAACATTGAATTGTGCTCTTGCCAGGGAATGCTCAAGCAACCATCAATCAACGTTTGCGCCAAGGAATGGGTTAATACCTTTCAAGACTAGGGTTGAAAACTCCTCAAAATGTTTGCACTTTATGCCAACTTTGAAGAGCTGTAGAACTCTTGTACATTTCTTAAGATTATTTATTAATCTTTATAATATTATTTTTTAAGTACAAGAAAGAAGTAAGATTGGTTTTATCATCTTCTAGGAAGTATAAATAAATGATATAGACATTAAATATAATACCACAATAATGAGAAAGAAAGCCTGTCAGAAAATAACAGATTAATTAGAAAAGGGGGAAATAAAGAGGATGAATTAGAAGAGAACAGAATGAGTTGTAAAACCTAAACCCCAATTGAGAAGTCCACCTGAGACTCAGCTTCTGAAGTGTGGCAATGATCATGTCGGAGGTGATTTTGTCCCGTTTGATGCCTTTGTCTCCTCTCAGACAAGCCACCAGCACCTTTACCAGTCCACAACCAGCGCTGCACAGGTAGTCGCGGCCACAATGTAAGGAGGCCAGGGTATTGACGAGTCTCGCGGCCGCCTGCTGAAGGGGGTGAGGGGTGGCCGAGTGTGCAGGGGAGAAGTACCCACTCATGAGCGTAGGCTCTGAGTGTGGGTGTAGGCTCAGCAAATCATGTCGAGCGTATGTTGACATTAAGATGTCACGCTCCTCCGCGGCAATGCGGGTGATGCGCTAAACAACAAACATAATGATTGTAACACAAGTATCCAGGCGCTAGTTAATTTATATTGATGTAATATTTATCAATTATTTCAAAACTTGTCTTAAAAACTATATAAGCTTTAGTATCTTTGGCTTTATAGAAATTCAGGTGCTTTGATCACATCTAGGTAATTAGATATTTTGATCTTTCTTGCAGCGATTGGACAAACTTGAACAACAAAGTTTAGCTGTTACCTCTAGTGGTACATTACCAACAGTGAAGGGGTAACTTTTTATGTTAAATTCAGAAAAAACACTACCTTGATATGGTACTATCATGCCCGTTTGGAACAAGGATAATGTGTTTGTGATCAAAATTAGTCTCGTCTTAATATAATATTGTTTATAAAAATCAAACAATCTTGGTTGGCTGCACTAGAGGTCATTTTCCCCATTCATATTGGCAGTTATTCTACATTACTGTTCTAATCCTTACCCCTTATAATAAATTGTTATAAATCATTTAAATGACAACACCAAGCCCGGTAGCGTTTTTGATAACAATGAACAATTTACCATTAAGAATATATGATTAATAAAATGTATTTGAACATGCAAAAATGTTTTCATAAAATAAGTGAGAGTAAGATTTTAATATCCAACAAAATGTTTAAAAATGAGGGGGCCCAATAGCTAAATAATTTTACTATCTATCAAAAGTGACAGCTGCAGGTCACATGACTTAATGCAGTTAAACATGTCGTAGCTTTTAGGGATTAAATAAAATAGGATGGGTATAACAAATTTTCAAATCCCTTGAATGCTGAAGGATATTCGCGAGTTTTACAAAATATCGGATTAGAATTTTTAAAAAAAATCTTCTTAAAATTTATTTTAAAGCTATTAAGCTGTTTATTGGTGGTTTTGTCCAAATTAATTATAGAAAAAACTAAACCAGAATCCAAAGCATAATTTATCATCTAACTGAACGTATTAATGCATTAGCCATAAACAAAAATGTTCTACAATTAGTTACTATATCTTTTTTCTAAGGCTCTGCGAGCTTGGGTTTTTCATTCAAGTTGAACTTGAGTCCAAGTATTTCTGAAAGCTCCCAAGTCCGAGTCGAGTTCGAGTACAGGCCTATTCATAATTTTAAAATGTTAAAAAGTATATTAAAATACATGTTCTTAAAATTCGAATGACACTCATTTTTATAAACAGTAAATATTTTTGAAAAAAAAAAGTTAAATAATAGAAATTTTGCTTTTTAAATTAGAAATTTTAGTTATAAAACACAATTTAAAAACAAAAACACTCAAATAAAAATCTAATAAAAAACACATAATTAAAATAGTTTCAATACTTATGTCTATAAGGACAATTAATGCCAGGCTTCCACCGTGATTCGGATTCCACGTTTAACTGTAAGTCCTCCATTTCATCTCACAATCACCCTACCATTACATATAAGTGTAAGTGTGTATAACGCGAACAGGTAGTAAGACATGGTGCTAATAATAATAATTTAAGGACATTAAAATTACACTAACAATTATAAACAAAGTTAATAAAATGAATAATTGCATGATGGCTTGGATATGTTTTACAAGACAGTGTCGAAACACTGTACAGTGATGTAAAGTAAGTGATAGTGAAGGGATCCAACCTGAAAGGATAGTAAGGTTAGGCCTAGATAAGAATGAACACACTTCTTTCTTCGTGTCTTCTTAAACTTTTACACTTTCCACTTCTTTAAAACTTCCACGGTTGCAGATTAGTTTGAATTTTTGGGAATATTACGTTTTCATTCATTTATTTTCATATGAAAAGTAATATTTCCAAAAATTCAAAACAATGTGCAACTGTGGAAATTTGAAAAAATGGGATGTATAAGTGTAAGAAGAAATAGAGAAGTGTGTTTGTTTATCTCCAGGCCTAACCTAACTATCCTTTCAAGGTGGCTTCCTCAACTATCATTTTACATTATAGTAGAGTGTTTCTAAACTGTCTTGATTAAAAGTTAATACAATTGCCGTTTTAATAAACTAATATTTTCCCAAAATATGCTTCAGTAACTTAATTGACTGTATAAGAATCATAAACAATTAGAAATTTGAAGTATTTCATATTTTGTTTATTATTCCTTAGTGTGATCATGTATTAACACGTCTTCTGTTCTATTTCAATTCCTCTAAGCACAGATGTACATGCAAATTGTATGGGCTCTTGTTACATTGAGAAATTGACTTCAATTTAATTTTTAATGTTCATAAAAGTTGATGCTCATACTTTAAAATTAAAAATAATATTTCTAGCAAATAATATTAAATAGTAAGTGCTTTTTATAATATAAATGTGGTAAGTTTGGTAAAATATGTATTTCAATAAATAAGATTAACTTTGATTTTAAATAGGTTAACCAACATAATTCCATAACTAAATAGTAACTAAACTAGATCTAGTTTTATAGCTAAATGTATTAATTATTACAAGTTTGAAATATCTTAAGTTTGAAAATGTTTAATATAAGATATTTTTGATACTACACTTTTAATTCAACATAAACTATTATTTTAGAAAGGGACCAGGTCAAAATAGTAAAAATAATCATTCAATTATTTAGTAATCTTCTTAGCTATTTTTATTTTCATTGCATTGTAATGGTAATACAAGTGAAAAACTTCAATCAAGTCTAATTCAAAATGGATGACAATTTTGAATAAATTTACTGATCAAAAGTGGTTTTAAATCTCCATTACATTATTAATGTGAAAGTTGAAATTAATTTTTAACAATTTGTTAAGTAATCAAATGATTTATAAGTGTAAATGCTGATATTAACTCAATTAAACAGACTATACTTAATATTGCGTTTTAAAAACTTATTATTAAATACATCAAGTAGAAGTTTGAAAATGACGAGCCCGCAAAACTTTCGATCTTGATATTGAGCTTAAGTGACAAGCTCGAGTTCGAAATACGAGTACTCGCAGAGCCCTACTATTTTCTATGAATTATACAAACAATATCAGCCTTGATAAAAAAAACACAGTCTGGTAAAGTTAATCTCTTGTTTCTAATATTCAAATTTGGATTTGGAATTCAAAGGCAAAATAAGATATCACTTTCTTATAAAAGTGTACTAAATCCACCTCTAGCCTTTCAGTGGATAAAAAACTAAGTCAGCTTTGTCTCTGGGCAAGAGTACTTATATCTCCAGTTTCTGTTCTATTTGTTAAGGCTGACTTAGTTATATAAATATAATAAGCACTCATTACTTAGAAATCAAAGCATTTACATTCTAATTTACACCAAACACAATTCACTAACCTATTTATTATCATGGCAGCCACTCTCATTGTCCTTCATTCTTGCATTCTCGTACCATTTCATCAAAACACTACGGTGTACACAAGAACAAATAAATAAAAACAAATGATATGATTTTTCAATAAGCTTAAACAAAATATCCAAACAAATCATAAACACAACAAAATATTTATATATTTTATTATTTTTTACTCCATATGTTAGAATGTAAACGAAAGAAGAATACAAACAAATAAAAAGAACAAACCGACTATGTATTTTACAATGAAAAGAGGAACAAAGTCACACTTTACCACTGTCAGCTCGCGACGATGTGTTCAGACACGTGTGGGTAGGGTTAGGAAAAAAGGTCGGCGAAAGTGTCCCAGCAACGTTAGTCGTGGTGGGATATAAGGATGTCCTGGCAGTGTGAGTCGCGGTGGAACATGAGGGAGTCCAGGCAGCGTGAGTCATGGTTGGAACATGAGGGAGGCCAGGCAGCGTGAGTTGTGGTGGAATGTGAGGGAGTCCAGGCAGCGTGAGTTGTGGTGGAATGTGAGGGAGACCAGGCAGCGTGAGTTGTGGTGGAACATGAGGGAGTCCAGGCAGCGTGAGTTGTGGTGGAACATGAGGGAGTCCAGGCAGCGTGAGTTAGGGTGGAACATGAGGGAGTCCAGGCAGCGTGAGTTAGGGTGGAACTTGAGGGAGTCCAGGCAGCATGAGTCATGGTGGAACATGAGGGAGTGCCAGCAATTGTGAGTCACGGTGGAACATGAGGGAGGCCAGGCAGCATGAGTTAGGGTGGAACATGAGGGAGTCCAGGCAGCATGAGTTAGGGTGGAACATGAGGGAGTCCAGGCAGCGTGAGTTAGGGTGGAACTTGAGGGAGTGCCAGCAATGTGAGTCGCGGTGGAACATGAGGGAGTCCAGGCAGCGTGAGTTGCGGTGGAACATGAGGGAGGCCAGGCAGCGTGAGTTGCGGTGGAACATGAGGGAGTCCAGGCAGCATGAGTCACGGTGGAACATGAGGGAGTGCCAGCAATGTGAGTCACGGTGGAACATGAGGGAGGCCAGGCAGCGTGAGTTGCGGTGGAACGTGAGGGAGTCCAGGCAGCATGAGTCACGGTGGAACATGAGGGAGAGCCAGCAATGTGAGTCGCGGTGGAACATGAGGGAGTGCCAGCAATGTGAGTCGCGGTGGAACATGAGGGAGTTCAGGCAACGTGAGTCGCGGTGGAACATGAGGGAGTCCAGGCAGCGTGAGTTGCATAGGAACATGAGGGTAGTCCAGGCAGCGTGAGTTGCGGTGGAACATGAGGGAGTCTAGGCAGCGTGAGTTGCGGTGGAACATGAGGGAGTGCCAGCAATGTGAGTCACGGTGGAACATGAGGGAGTCCAGGCAGCGTGAGTTGCGGTGGAATATGAGGGAGTCCAAGCAATGTGAGTCACGGTGGAACACGAAGGAGTGCCAGCAATGTGAGTTGCGGTGGAACATGAGGGAGTCCAGGCAGCGTGAGTTGCGGTGGAACATGAGGGAGTCTAGGCAGCGTGAGTTGCGGTAGAACATGAGGGAGTCTAGGCAGCGTGAGTCATGGTTGGAACATGAGGGAGGCCAGGCAGCGTGAGTTGTGGTGGAATGTGAGGGAGTCCAGGCAGCGTGAGTTGTGGTGGAATGTGAGGGAGTCCAGGCAGCGTGAGTTGCGGTAGAACATGAAGGAGTCTAGGCAGCGTGAGTTGCGGTGGAACATGAGGGAGTCCAGGCAGCGTGAGTTGCGGTGTAACATGAGGGAGTCCAGGCAGCGTGAGTTGCGGTGGAACATGAAGGAGTCTAGGCAGCGTGAGTTGCGGTGTAACATGAGGGAGTCCAGGCAGCGTGAGTCGCGGTGGAACATGAGGGAGTGCCAGCAATGTGAGTCGCGGTGGAACATGAGGGAGTGCCAGCAATGTGAGTCGTGGTGGAACATGAGAATGTCCCAAGGTAGGGCAGTAGGGTGCTGGTCCCGGCAACGTAAGTCGTGTTAGTCGCGGTGGGAGGTAGGGTGATGGTGAAAAGAGAGAGAGAGTTAAAACAATAATGCTTCTTTATAACATAAGACAATTTATTAGCCCTTTAAAATATGTGGCACATCAGGGGGTGATGGCCGCTCTTGGACTGCCCTGCGAGCAATGAACCACTATGTTAAATACCCTCCACTGCTGCCTGGCCTTGTCCAATGGGAGAAAATGGAAGTTCTCATTGGCGCATGAGAATGCGACAGAAAGAAGCTGCCAAGCGAGCCAATAGAGAAAAGAGTTATCTTTGACGCCGAGTACAGTGGGGAAATCGTCACAGACGGCTCAGAGAACATGAACTGTGGAGCTGTGCAGACAGTAGAGAGGTTGGTTGGCGCAGCCTATGCAATTGCGGAGGAAAGATACAAGGGCTGACTGAACAGTGAGAAACAACGTGACAATTTCAGGATAGTACGACGCATCATCAACACAGTAGAATACCCAGATGATCTAGCCATGCTGGCCAAAAATAATAAAGAATTGCAGGAAATGATGGACCAGCTAGTGGAGATCGGGAGAAGATACAGCATGGAGATCAACATTGAGAAGTCAAAAGAAATGATAATTTAAAATAATGAAGAGCTGCTGAAAATAAAAATTGGAGTGCAGGTGTTTGACAACATAGAGCAGTTCAAGTACTTGAGAAGTCTTCTGACAAAGGATGCCTAGTGCACCAAGGAAGCTTTTAACAAGGTGAGGTTACTGCTGATCAGCAAGTTAAGTTTGGGACTGAGGAAGAAACTGATGAAATGCTACATTTGGAGCACTGCGCTGTATGGAGCAGAAACTTGGACTCTAAGCAAGATGGGAAAGAAATACTTGGAGAGTTTTGAAATGTGGTGATGGAGAAGACTTGAGAAAATCAGGTGGGCAGACAGGGTGACAAATGAAAAAGTCCTAAGAAGATTAAGTAAAAAGAGAACAATTTTGGATGTGATTCTCTGGCACAAAGCAAACTTGATAAGACACATCCTTAGGAAAAACTGTCTTCTGTACAATGAAGAAAGGTTGAGGGGAAGAGGAGCTTATAAATAAGGAGTATTCAAATATTGGATGACATGAAGGAAAGAATAAAATTCAGGAAGCTGAAGGCAGGGTGCATTAGCGGACTAAATTCAATAACAAGGGTAATGGATGTGTCGTAAGACAGAACACCTGATGATGATGATGATGATGATGATGATGATGATGATGATGATGATGATGATGATGATGATGATGATGATGATGATGATAATAATAGGTGTAAATTGTCTATTATTATTTACCTATCCTCCCATTTATGTTTATTAGTTCCCTCTTTTAGGAAGTCGCATTGCGCGTTTCACACTCCCTCCTAATGAATTTTGATAAATTGAAAACTAGGTCGAGAGATTGGGCGGTAGCAATCAAATTTCTGTCTCAGCTATGTTCAGTGGCAGTAATTAAAAGTGTGAACTGTGTTAACTTCATTTATTTATTTATATCCCTTGCCACAGTAACTAACAGAGTACAGCGTACAGTAAGCTATCTACTCAACTGACCCATCTCAGCGCCTGCAGGAGAAGTAGTCTCGTCTTGATGCTAGCTGTGGCCAGGTGATGTTTCAACTTTCTAAAGTCCAGATCATAGCTCATGCAGAGGTTTGTCACCGGGGAGTGATCAATACCAGTCAGCAAAGAAACTGTCTCTTCAGACATCTGGAAAAGAGAACACAAAGGTTTCGCATAACTGAGTACATATATGGTAGGCGAGTAGTGAGAGCGAGCAGATGGTTCTTTGTGGAAACCAATGGCTGAAAGTCATTTATGTCAACTTTTTCAGGAATAGTAACTATTTGATAAGTAATACTATTTTATCAATAATTATTTCCGAATAGGTTGATATAAGTTACTTTCAAGCAATGTTTACAATAAATAACCTTCTGCTAGCTCCTATCGCCTATGGGTATACTTTTTATATCCATCACTGTTCCATCCTGTGACCAGGCCAGTTTTTTATTCAAGCAATATATTTTCCACTACCGGCTTGCTAGGTCTGTCCTAGCTTCATATGACTTATAATATAACTAATCCAGTCCCCGGCCGTTAACTCATCACTGTGAAAGGGGAAACCCACATTTTATCAATGATACATTTTTTTGCCATGACTGGAATCAAACCCTGGACCTATAGCTCATTAGACAGACACACTACCAACTGAGCCAAGGTGTTGTTGGATTCTATATGGGTGTACTAATATTCAAAATAGTACAACCAATAATTTACATTAGAAGTGTAGATTATGAGTTACAACTCTACACACCTAAAAAGAATGATATAACCCTAAAATACGAGGTTTAGCTATTAAATAACCAGACTGGTGCTCTAAAAAATAATATTTAAAAAAATTGGACATATTATCATCTTCAATGTAATTCCCTCCCCGATCCCTACACCTCACCATACAAATCTTCCACTGTTGTTTCAGGTCCTTTTCTAAGAGGCTGTTCATGAGCTTTGTCGCTTTTTCCTTCACAGCATCAACAGACTCGAAACGAGTTCCTTTTAGTGCAGACTTAATCTTCAGGAACATAAAAAAGTCACTCGGTGCTAGATCAGGTGAGTAAGGTGGATGTTCCAAAACAGGAATCTTGTGTTTCACCAAAAACCTCTGGATAGACAGTGCTTTATGTGCTGGTGCGTTGTCCTGATGAAAAATCCACGAGCCGTTCTTTCACATTTCAGGTCTTCTTCTTCTTATGCCATCACGAAGGGTTGTCAAAACCTCCTTATAGTAAACCTGGTTAACAGTTTGACCTTCAGGTACCCAATCAATGTGAACAACCCCTCGGATATAAAAAAAACTATCATCATTGTTTGAAATTTGACTTGCTCATTCGTACTTTCTTTTGTCTCGGTGAACTGGGACTCTTCCAATGGATGGATTGGCGCTTAGTTTCAAAGTCAAACTGAACAAACCATGATTCATTACAAGTTATCACATTTTCTAAAAAAATTGGCTAATTTTAGATGTTATGAAGGATGTCAGTACAAATGTTCATTCGAGTTTCCTTTTGCTCAAGAGTGAGCAGTTTTGAAACCATTTTAGAGTAAACTTTTTTCATGTGTAGATTTTCATGTAAAATTTGCAGAACAGTTTATTTATCAATATTAAATATGTCAGCAATTGCTTGAATAACCAGGTGTCGATTTTTGTGAACGATTTCTCTCTCTTTTTCAATATTAACATCTGTTTTTGATGTGCGAGGACAGCCAGGGTGCGGATCGTCTTCGATCTGTTTCCTCCCCTCCTTAATTTTTTTAACTCTATCGAACACTTGAGTACGATATAAACAGTGATCACCATAAACTTCCTTTAACAAATTGTACTTTTATGTAGCAGATTTCCCAAGTTTTACAAGAAACTTCACGTTGACACGCTGCTCACCATTTACAATCAACCTAATTCCGACAGAGCTCAGGTACACGATCCACTTCAAACAAAGGCTATGGCTGAACTGTCGGTCACATGACCTTAAAATTTGGAAGAGAAAGGGAAAAAATAGCATAGATCAAAATCTGACCCTGTTGGTTGTTGCTGAAACCTCAAGTAAGTGGCAAAAAAATTAGTCCAGTTATTTAATAGCCACACCTCGTATAGCTTACCTATAAACCAAATATACTTGGAAGAAGGTACAGGAAAGGTGGATAGAAACATATAAAAGGGGGACAAACACAATATGGCCTTTACAATGAAAAGAAGA
>CABEEJ010001046.1:118325-186798 GCA_901482245.1 Timema douglasi | reverse complement strand
GTGGCACTTAATTACACGAATATTGATGAATAGTTAGTTTTTTCCTTGTAGGTGCTCAATCAATCTGATTGACACGCTACATAATAATGTTGTGAGACCTTACGTTCCGGACAGCCTATTCATTCCCTATAGGGGTCCTAACACGTAGGCAAAAAACACAGCAAAATAGGACGTTCAAAAATAAAAATGACCAGAACCATTTTCAAAGCTTAGTCGAATCCGATTTATTCTGTTATACAATTCATTTCAGTCCACCTTATTTAAATTGTAAAACGTTTTGCTTCAACTAAAGCCGCACTATAAGGTTTGTCCGATCGTCTATCTAGAAAGAAACAACAGAGGACAGGGGACTTCTAAGCCAGTTGTGTAAATTTAATGTGGTTTTTGATTTTAAGATATTTTCTTATATTTAGGAACTATAAAATGGGGCATCTATGCTTCTTCAGAAAACTGCTATTTTTTGGGGGCAGCTCAAAGATTAATAACTGCAGTACTAACTAAACTTTAAGAAAAACAATCGGACCAATACTTTAGTTTGATATTAATGGCCTCCTGTAAAAAAAGCAAAATACTTAAATAAATTAAAGGATTCTAAATCTAGGAAAACAAACCCTCCAATCAAGTTGATGGATGATATTTAATGTCATCAGCCCTACCAGTGAAATCAAGGAGGAACAAATTACCTGTGGTGTAGAAGTGTAAACAAACTCTAATTGAGATAATTGGCAATGCGGAAGGTGAATTGGAACGTTCATATATTAAGAATGACTTTGTAAGTGAAGCAATACATGCTTTTCACCATGCCAGTAAAATGATTACACATGATAAAACTATACACTCGATTGCTGAGAAACACAAAGTGTTTTTACGGCACTTCGATAAGTTTCATTATGAAGTATGCTTATCTAAGAATACCCTTTAGATAGAAAAATAATCCCTTAAAAATTTGTTGGTGAGCAAGAAGATCGAAGTGGTTTTGCCTAACATCTGCATGAATCTAACACTCTTGGTAACGTTACAATTTTCTTAAGCAATTTGGAAAAAAAAAAAAGGTTTTTCAGTCGTGAAAAAGGTTAAAACTTATTTAATATCGACAATGTTGAGTATAAGGCTATGCAGCCTTGCTATAATTTCATTAGAAAGAGAAGTAAGTGAAAGATACTGTTCCAGTATCAAACAGTAGTTGTACGAAAATTTGCTGATATTGAAAATCGTGTGATCAATATTTAAAAAAAATCTAGCTTTTAATTGATATTCAGAAAATTATCATTTATCTTTTTATATGGAAAGTAATTATCACGTTGTCGTTTCATGAAGTCGTTTTTTCAATAACTACCCAATCCTGACTACTTATATCATTTCTATTTGCTTTCTAATTTATACCCTTAGTGACATACATAACAGGACTAAAGTAAACTGTTTGAGATGTATATTATCCTACCATGAATGAAAAAGCTCTTAACATCGTAAAATATCGATCGATTGCAATCCATATTTAAACCAAATTGTATATGAATGTTTATATATTATTTGTCTGGGGCGTATATTTTTTGTAGTAAGCTTTACCTCGTAAGACAAGGTTGGCGGCACTGCCAGGTCCTGGTGGCTTTGTAAGATATGTTGTAGCACCCCAGCCACTAACATTTGCAATGGCATCAAGAGTGCAACTTACTAAACCTTTTCGGAAGTATTATTAAAAATTAAAATTATCAATAATCCTGTCTAATAACGATTAACCCTGAAATAATAAAAGTGCTTCTAACACGTCAGAAGTGGAATCAAATAAAAATTAACGAATTATACTAAATTGTAATGTGCATGTTTGCCAATGGAACAACATGTTCGATTGACTCAATTTATCCACGTGAAATTATAGTGCAGGTTAGTTCTAGCAGTTATCACTGCAGATACGCTACTATTATTAATAAGTGAGAAACAAAACAATTTAATTATTATTTAACCTGAAACATATTTGCTTGTTGCTTTATTGATGTGGAGAATTTTTGTGTTAGGAAGCAGACGTTATTCCAAATAGTGAGATTACGTGACCACCGACGCTTTGTAGGGAAATATTGGCGTGAATTTTGTGTTTATGTTTTATTACGAACAATTTTATTTACTTAACATAAACTAATCAACTAAATAAATATTGTGTGTACTAATCATAGAGCATATGACTGATTATGGCTCATTCATATGCGAATAACGGTTTACCTGAAACTGATATAAATGATGTACTCCAATTAGATGTCAAGGTGGGTCAAAAAGATTCACAAACGCTACAGGATAAATTGCAGGCTTTTATAGAAAGCTTTCGGCAACATGATGAAGTATTGATGCAGTTCTTGCAACCTCGTGGAAGTAATCAATAAGAAACTATGTACAATATAATACCATTTATCTAAGATTATATAAGTTTTTGTTTGTGAAACAACCGGGTTGGATCCAACGGACTAGATGATAATACAATTGTAGATTTACATCCATGACAGAACCATTTCAAACTTGAGTCGACGCTTGAACACATAATTGGTGCCGTACAACATTGTATCTGTTCTCGACTTATGACTATCGGGAATCGGAGTCAATTTTAATATCAATTCCACAGAACATTTTCAGGAATTTTTATTCTTCCAGAAGGGGTTGAAAAAATGAAAAGACTCATTTAAAAGAAAAATGAGAGTGTAAACCTCTACATAAACAAGCAGGTTCATTTGTGTTAGGATGTTAATCGGGATTTTGTGGACACAAAAAAGCAAATTGCTCTATAGCTATGGTAGAAAGAACTTATAGCAGTTGTTATTAGTAAATCTCACTCACTCTGACGCAGATGAGCTACTATATAAAAATTAGAGACTCGAAGAGGTCCACGACTAAGGATCATGATGGATTTCAGATCGACCCGATAGACGTGTTAAAACTGTAAGGCTAGATCGTAAAGCATAATCTGAGATCGCAAGAATTGATAGGCTCCATAATCTATCCTGGGGGCGTTTCTATTCGTCCACAGCTCAACCATTGTTATATGATGTAAAGAGTAAACAATCAGTTAATTACCATCTTGTAGTGAGCATGGTGAACCTTGGTGTTTCAACTATCAGAATTATGGCCACATATCTCGTGATTGTCCAGAATAAAGAAGACCTGTAAAATGCCATAAGTGCCACACTATAAAGGAGCAAATATTATGTATTTATTTACTTACACTATTTATCCAGGTTCCTAGCATGTAGCTTGGACCTTGATCTACATCTTGAATTAAAATTACATCTTTTATCTACTTTTTTTTTAATATAATAATAAATGTAGAGTAAAAACTTAAATCTAAATACCTATTTATCCTTCTTTCTTATACCTAACCTACTAGTTGGTCCAGTCCGGGTATATTACGCCCCCTGTACCCTGCCCCGCTGGGTGTCCCACTGCACTCTGGATCTAATATTATATCAAATATTATTTATTTATTTATTTACACTATTTATCCAGGTTCATAGCATGTAGCTTGGACCTAGATCTACATCTTGAATTAACATTACATCTTTTATCTACTTTTTTTTAAATATAATAATAAATGTAGAGTAAAAACTTAAATCTAAATACCTATTTATCCTTCTTTCCTATACCTATATTACTAGTTGGTCCAGCCCGGGTATATTACGCCCCCTGTACCCTGCCCCGCTGGGTGTTCCACTGCACTCTGGATCGGCGAGAGCCCCAGCGGGTATGGGTATCTTCCTTCCCACCCCTTCGGGAGGGACCCTATCAGAGATTTCGTTCCACTTACTACACAAAGTATCACCAACTATGGACTTACAACTAACTTAACCTAAATACTTATATAAATACTTAATACTAACTTAACCTAAATACAAATAAAGGCTCAAATAAGGAAAACACCTATATCCACGTCTACTCTCGATACTAGTTATGAGATCAACCTGGAAAATATATTAAAGATGTGACAATAGGATCCCATTCATTCATATTATTTGTGGACATCAGTAGCTTGTGCTGAAATATACAAGTTTCAATAGCAATTTGATCATACTTAAGGAGTAACTATTCAACATAAACTTTTCATCGTTTTGGTACCATGTTTGTTAATATCACTAGGGAACATCACGGAGGATATAAAAATGTATAGTGCTATAGTGCATAGTGTGGTTTTACTAGTTGTACCTGATAATGCTCAAGCTACTGAATTAATTATAATTAGAAAATGGACACCCTAAATGACCGATGAAAACGTGAATAAATTGCATAAAACAGCTGCAAACAACATGAAAGCTAATAATATTAACGTTGCAAGAGTATATGCGAAGTCATTGGGCAATAATTTGCCAGACCATAATGAAGAGTTTTCAATCTAAATTGCCAATCCTTAAAGAAGGACTAATATTTAGAGAAAAACAAATGTGAGTCGTGGAGAAAGTGTATGTGGTGGAGCTAAGTAGACCCACCTGATAATTAGTGTGGGCTGGGTACCATGAATAACAACTCCTTAAGAAATAAGACTTGTTAATTGGCATTAGTGTTGAAGGGCAAGATTTCGACGTGTTGGTGAGTTTGGTGAATGAGTATAGTGAATGTTTCGCATACAAGCTATCTGAACTAGGTCGTACGAACTTGTAAAGTGAGCCACCTGATAGCAAACCAATTTTAAGTAAACCATACCAAACTAATGTGAAGGAAAAGTAATCAATCCAGAAGAACGTAAGAGAATGGAAAAATTATGACATCTTAAAAGAGAAGAAGTCACCATGCCCAAGTCCTGTTTTGTTAGTGAGGAAGAAAACCGAAGAGGAAAGGTTAGTGGTAGACTACTGGTGGCTAAGTCAGCAGACCGTCAAGAATAAGTTTAAACTCCCTCATATTGACGACCAATTTGGAAAAATATCAGGATGTGCTATATTTACCATATTGGACCTTGGTCATGGTTGTTTACTGATTCCGCTTTCAGAAGAAGCCAAAGAAAAACTACTTTCATCACTACAGATGAAATTGTACTATTTGAACGAATGTGTTTGGCCTAATAAATGATCCCGTGGAATTCCAAGGAGTTAACTGTGCAATTCCATCACTAAGTGTTACCTTGATCAAAAAAATCGGCCCTTAACTAGATTGTACAGAAATCCTCAATATGTTGAGAAGTGTGAAATATGAGCCTAAGAAAACCAAGTTTGCATTCAAACTTAACAAGTGTGAATTCGACAAGTGAAATGTTGAATATTTGGGGTTTGTAACTGCAAACAACAAAATGTCACCTGGAACCCAAAAAATTGAATATTTAAGTAGTTTTCCTTAACCACAATCAGTCCGTAATTATAGATGCTTGGGCCTAACCAATTTTGTTATTTTACCCTTCCTAATTCATTATGTGCAAAGGGCTGAACTACTCAGTAAACTTACTAAGAAAGATAATCCATTTCATTGGGCTAAAGATCAAGCCATTTCATTTGACTCCTTGAATTCATCACTAACTCAAGAACATGTACTGAAGTTGTATGATCCAAGTGCAACTTCGGAGCTTCACACTTATGCCAGTTCCCTAGTTTGACCAGGAATGTCTTTGCAAGAATTTAAAGATGGGCGAATGCATATGGTGTATTTTAATAGTAAGAAGACAACAAAGGCAGATCATTTTATCAAGTTGTGGTTGGGAGCAATAGTGTGGTATATGGAGCGAATTAGATAATTTATAATAGGCATTAATTTTGCTGTTGTTGTAGACTGTCAAGCGTTGGGAATAACAACTGCAAAACCAACCCTTAAATTTCTCTTTGGGATAATTTAATTTTAAAATAGACATTTGAGATTAATCATAGACCTGAAGGAAATATGTTGATATTTGATAATCTAAGTAGGGTACCTGCAGAGGATTAGAATGCTACAATCAATGAATTTATTGGTGATCAATGTGATATATTCTTAACCTTAGTCGTGAAGGACCAAATATTATTTATTCAGTTCAGTGACTGTGAATTAAAGGAAAGCATACACATTCTCTAAGTTGACCCTTTTGAGAGGATTCGGCTGGAACAAAGTAAGGTGAAAAGCTTTGAACTTATTGAAGGAAGAATATGCAAAAGATAATTACAAAGCGATCAAATATTGATGATTTATGTAATTCAAGAAGCAAGCAAAATGTATTGTTGTGAAGTGACGTGATCTATATGGACACTCTACTCTGGATCGTACAATAGAAAAGATAAAGGAAAATTCTTTGTTTCTTATAAAAAGAGGTATGTTGAGTATCCTTTCCACCAAGATCCAGAGGATATTCAGAATAATTAGCTGTAATCGGCCATCTTACTAAGTTTGTTAGTGTTGATTCGACTAAAGATATATCAACACATAGTGCTGTGAAGCATTTTGAAGAGTTCTTCTATGAGTATGGATTTCCAGAGGAAATATTAACTGATAAAGGTACAAGATTTACATCCCATACATTTGATGAATTTTGTGAGTCGCATGGCATTAATCATATTCCTAACGCTTCTCGACACATTCACAAATGGTCAAGTGGAACGTGTCAACAGAACCATCATCCCCATGATCTCCATTAGTATCCAATGGTATTATCACAAACGATTAAGAAAATAAAGCATTACTTGAATTTTGCTATAAACGGGGCCAATGGGAAGACACCTTTTGAAAGACTGAGTGGTTATTGCCTAAGATACCATGATTGCACCCTTAGAAAACTTACAGATGTGAGCTGCAAGAATCCATGGTAACCGTCAAATCTACTAGAAGAAGAAGAGCATTGCTAAATACTTTTCCAACAATCTCACCTAAATACTTACATCGGCGAACGAAGATTTGCAGGTGGTAAGTTTACGGTTGGGGAACTCGTATTAATGATATGAACACCCATACACACTCGAGACCCTACAAAAGGTCAACCCAGATATAGAGGTCCACTAGTGGTGACTCAGAAACTTCTAGATGGTAGCCCCTACCGGTTAGGTGAGCTAAAGGAGGACAGCAGTAAAATACTCTATGCAATTACAACCCAGGTATCACAGTTGAAGTCGTGGGGTGGTAAAGTAATCACAGATGATGAGGCTGGATATGGAGATTCTTCAGATGATTATATTATTGAAGAACAAATTAAAGCTTCCCAAATGGAGTTCCCCGTCTACAGGGAAAAAACCAACTTATGAAGACACCAATGAGTTTTCTGAAGTGAATTGTAAGATAATTCATCCTACACAGAAGACACTTCCAACTTATAATCTGAATGATTTTGTATTAAAGTAGGCACATAAGTGAAGACACTACAGTTATTTTAAATTGTATAAATAGTTCTAATTATGCGTCAACTAACCATAAGCTTTAATTTTGATTTATCACTTTCATTGAGGACAATGAGACTTGCAGGAGGGCCGAGTGTTGTTAACCTTACTCGTGAGACTAGTTTGCCAGCACTGCCAGGTCTAGGTCACCTTGTGAGGTGTGTTGTGAACCCCTCGGCCACTAACTTTCGTGATGGCATCCAGCGTGAATACAACTTCAAGAGTGCAACTTAAAACACCTTTGCGGAAGTGTTATTAAAAAGTGAACATAATAATTTATAATAATAATTAACACTGATAGTAGAACAGTACTTTACTTATAACAGTTGTATTTATATGCAACATGTACATTTTAATTAAAACCCGATACATGCAGGATTTTATTCCCCCCTACAAGTATTTATTTCAAAGAAACTATTTAGGAAATAGCGTGAAGATATTTTTCCTTAATATGGCTATGCAAAATCATCCACAATTAAGAGAGCTTCTTTAATATACGATGAAATATCACCGTAAATAAATGAATATATATGAGGCGACAAGAGTTTTGACAAGAGGAAATAAGAACCTTGTTCATCACTATTACAAATGCCATGATAAAGTAGTTAATGTTATATATTTAGGGTTAATTACAAAACATGTTTTCTAATTAACATGAACAAAACACTACCTACAAAGAAAAAAAAGATTGATTACTATTGAGTACATAGTTTGTATTTCGCTATTTCTTCAAATTACATTTAAAACTTTGAAGAGAGTTGCTCGCACCCTAACCTATATAATGTCCAGCTGGGGCCTAGACCAAAGATTAATCATAGGAGTGCGCCAACTCTACTAAATCGGAGGAGCTTCACTCTACTAAATTAACTTCTCGAGACACACTTTAGTGGCTGCATGATCTAAGGCATTACTCTCGCTTTAGACTAGACAGCAAATGACATAGAGATCGAGATTCGAATCTTGGTTGGATATACTGAGTGTGGTTTTTCCAAAATGGTTTTCCCCTCTCTCTCTACGCAAATGCATGAAAACTGCCTTTAAATATAACCTTCCTCATCCATAAAATCACTAGCGTAATTATTCCATAGGCATTTATCCCAAACGGGTAGTAAGATGTAATGTTCAAAAAAAAAATGCTAGAGATAAATTCTAGGTATGTCCTAGATTTTATTACTTTAGAAATAAGTTTGTCATTTTTAATCAAATGGCAAATTAATGGTCTGCTTTATTTTTATGCTAGGTTTGAATTTTAATTTATTTAGGATAAAATGCCATTGAGCTGTACATTGGAACTAAGGGGTACTGAAAAAAATAAATAATAACTTCATAAAAGAAATGAGGTTTTCATTTAAGCCCTTATTGACTTCACTATTTATGTCCATCCTATCTTAACTTAAAACTATATTAGTGACGCTGATCAGACGACAGAAAGTTAATTTGTCATTTAGAAGAAAAAAAAAACTAACTAGATCTCACAGCATTATTCCCTCACTAGAAAATTAATACCATAATAGGTCTAGAAGTAAGAAAATGCACAGAAGACTGAGTTAAGTATTTGGCTTAGGTAAGAGAAGTGTTAAATCTATTGTTTCATTTAATTTAGCCACTCCAATCATCTAAACTGTAAAGGGTGCAACCCTATATTTTCCTCTTTTTCTTTACTAAGCGTTTGTATTATTCTGTGCTTACAAGTTGCTGTGTGGTCCGAAGCGAAAGATTGGCTTTGTATACAATAACAGTTGAAGTTTAAGGTCACTCACAGCATTGTGATGTGGATTGAGGTAGTCTCCAAAAGGGCGTTTTTCTTTGTGAATAGCCTATTTTATCCTACCTCTAGACAAAAAAAAAAACATTGCCCAAAAAATAATTTTTGTTATCTTAAGAGATTGTACAAGATAGGCTGGATGGGTGATGGTATCTGAATTCCAACATCAAATTTCTACCTTTTCATATCAAGAGAAAATATTGTCATCTTGAAAACAAAATTCGAGATTATGAAGAATTTTATGTGAACATGAACCCGAAAAAGTGGATTTTACATCTCTGTCTGTCCCCAAGTCTGTCTCTCATTTGTCCCTTGCCACGGATTCAAAACGGTTATGGATTTTGTTCAAACTTGATATTTGGATATTATAGGGCTATACCACATTTTTTTTTTTTACTCTAGCTCTTAGCTTACTGTTGATACATTTTTGAATTCCAAATTGTTCGAAAATGGCTGTAACAATTTTTTTAATGCATACCTAATATTTGTTTGGCATGAAATATAGTACCATATAAGTGGTTTTGGGGTAAATAAATCGTTAAAGGGTATTTTACTGATGATTGCTTTTTAAAATCTTGAAATATCTTACAAATTGCTCTAATGTATTGGTTCCAAATGTGTATTTTGAGATTGCTTGACATGACAACTAACAGTGACTACTAGTTTGTGTGGTAATAAACTATTTATGGGTAGTTTCCTGATGACTGATTTTTCAAAAAGAGAAAATATTTTTAAAATGGCCATACGATTTGTTCCAAATGGGTACCTTGTTTTGGGTAAAAATTCGATAAAGAATTTTTTACTGAGGATTGATTTTTGAAAACTCGAATTATTTTTTAAATGGCTTTAATGATTGCTTAAAATTATATTTGTAGAGTGCTTGACATGCAAATGCCAAAAAAGCAGTTTAATTGTTTTGGAGTTGAACCTTAGCTATGGGTAGTTTTTCTAATAACTGATTTTAAAATTATAATATTTTAGAAAATTTCTTTAGGAATTTCATTCAAAATTGGTGTCGGGGGACTCACATATCAATAATCATGAATATTTATTTATTTATTTAACTAAAATAAATTAGTTTAGAGGTAGTTCATTAACAATAAACTATAAAAAAATTGAAATGTTTTGGAAATTGACCTTGAAAATGGATTTTAAAATGAAAATTTGTGAATTGTATTTTATTATAAATAAGATTAAATCTTTATTTTAAAACAATATTTTAGGGTAGCTTACAAGTAACCTATTTTTTAACATTTTTAATTTGTTAAATATATTTGAACAGTTTGTTTAAAATGTATATATAAATTATTAGTTTTGATTAACAATAGTATTTGATCGTTTTATGGGTAAAAATTATTTAAGGGTACAGTAGTGTGCTAAAAACCTGTTTTTAAAGATTTTTTTCAAAGCTATATTACACAATACGATTAAGTTTGTTGATTGTATCGTAAAATTTATTTAATAAACCTGCATGTGATTATAGTTTCATTTGCAAATCCTAAGTCATAAAAAAGAGCATGAAAGCGTTGAGCTTCAATTCTATATTTAAGAGCCTCTGTGAGGCTTTTTTCTTTGAAAGCAACTGGTGTAGAAACGATTCGAATTTGATTCTAACTAAAGTCGCAGTGGCTAATATATTACTCATGTATTAAATGACTATAAAAACAATGAGTGTAAATTAAATGAAAAAATAATCTTACGCCAATTTTAGTATAAGTAGATTTAGTTGAATAGATAGTCAAGGATTAATATAATATTTCGTTAAATTTATTTAAATAACCACTTATTTCAATATGCTTAGTTAAACAAATTGTCTGACAACGTGGGCATGTAGACTAAATATATCACGCGATTACAAAGTTGTATGGTGAGCCTAGCTTTTAATATAATTCAATATTAAAAATTTGAATTAATTTAATATAGTTCTCTAACAAAATCTTTTAAATTAATGAGAATAAGATTTTTACATTTTTGTTGTATCTAAAAAAAAATTGTTTTGTGTAAGGACAGCTATACATATAAATATACTATGAACATGGTCTATTTTAATTGTTTTTCCACCCCTAAACCCTACAAATCCCTATATTTCCTGGTGCTTACTAACAAAAATAAAAATGTCATATTGTTAGTCAGAAGAGACCATAAACATGATGTTAAATAAATTTATTAAGGATTAAAGTGTCGTCACTACTTTGAGGTAATTAGAGAATAAATTTGTTGGGCTGGTTGTACAAACAATAATTTATCAGTGGTTTGATCAGAGATCAGATATAAGTGTAAATCAGAAGATAAACCTTATTTTGTATATTCAAAAAAAAGTTTGGGCAATGGTTGGTTTTAGCTACTCAACGATTGTTAGAAAAACTCTAATGGACACAATTTATATAATCGCTATATATATATATATATATATATATATATATATATTCACTTTAGTTAATACAACTATAGAATACAAGAAATATACAGTTTTAACAAAATACATTATAATTAAATCATGGAAAATTAAATCTCATATTGTTTTAACTATTTTTATGTGTATTTGAGATAAGTTTAATATTTATATATTTTTATAGTTATTAATACATTTAGAATACAAAATTAATAGTTCCATTTAGTTAAGGGCTATGGGTTTTACATATTCATTATATTTCCACGTACTATAGGAACTAATGTATTGTAAGATAAATTTATTTCATGCCCTGAAGCAAGTGTCAACATTAATTGTTTTCAGACTAAATAGCTATTACTTAAGGTCTATCAATATTTGGCATTAATTACGTCTAAGTATTCCTTGTTCGCAATTACTGCTTAATGAAGTTACATGAACCATTTTAACACTAATGAATCTCTATCACATAAGGGTAACTGTGATGCAACATTTGAGAACGGGACGATGGAAAAACAACAAGAGCTAATAAAAAAATATGAAGAAAAAAAACAACTGAAACAGCCCTTTACCTGTATCTTGTAGCAGCCAAAAAAATAAAATTAAAAATAAAGGAGGAGCTGATAAAAATAACATAAAGAAAGAGAGAATTAAAAAGAATCGCTTGAAAAGCGTGACGTGCAAGATTTAACGATACCGGTCGGATGTACAGCCATGACTAATTTAAATTAGATTAATGAAAATTTTGAAAAGGGGTTGAGAGGGGAGGAGGGAGAAACTTTGAGAGGACTTTTATAGCATTGTAAGGTAATGATTTATGGTCGTAGTAGCATTGTATAGAAAATGAAAGAAGAGGCAAGGAATTCCTTCAGTTGGATTCGGACAAAACATGGCGGCGAATGTGATTACATGGCAATCTTAAGGATGGCTGCCGTGTTGGACTACTGAGAGTACGGTTTCGCTGCTTCATTGGCTACCGACTACTTCACCTATCCCTTTTTATTACTCTTGCACTACCTCTTTTTTTTATATATATAAGGTAGTGATTGCTAGGCGGGGTTGAACAAGGAACACATTTTCAAAATGATTACCTTGCAACAAGTGGGATAGTACGTCCACAGGCCTGGTCTGTCTCCACTCATCATTATAGACAAGCGAGTCGGCAAATTGAACAGTTTCTACACCAGAGGTTATATATGTACAATGAAAACACTCGGTGGCGCTTACACTCAATAAGTTTCTTAATGTCAACCACTTAGCTTTTCTAAAAGGAAATCGTAATTAAAATGTTAAATACCCTAATTAGCCTTTGGGTAACTACTTTCAACAAGGAAGACGTTGCGATTCCTTAACATCAAATTCCTCTAATTACAGTCAAATAGATATATATGTATTTATTACTATATCATGTTGGAAATTAAGAACACTTTATTAATATCCCATAATTAGTGCAAATTTAAATAATTAATGTTTCTAATATTATGTGAGATACGTATATACTATGATTTGATTAAAATAGTGAGAATTATTTTAAAATAGGTCGATCATTGCCAGAGAACTATTCCTCGCAGGCTAAGAAATCCATAGTCATACAATTGGGATGTTCAAAATGTTGGTGACCTGGCGGTCTAGGGGTAAGGTGTCAGACTTCTATGCTGGCGGCCGGGGTTCGATCCTCGGTCCCGGCAAAGATTTATCTGATTACCAAACCCTTCCTTCACCTCTGACAAGACATCTTGTGAATGTGGGGAATGCCAGGCCTCCACCGTGGTTCGGATTCCACGTTAAACTGTAGGTCCTTCATTTCATCTCACAATCACCCTACCATTACACATTAGCGTAAGTGCGTATAACCCGAACGGGTAGTAAGACGCGGTGCTAATAATAATAATAATAATAATTCAAAATGTTCTCGTTAGCATTGAACTATTATTTTTTTGTTAGCTTTTTCATTTTGTCAGTGACTCATTTGTGGTTTCCTCACTAACAATATTTAATTATAACTTTATTTTACCGTGGCTTCGCTCACATTAAACATGACAACAAACCATTTGACAACTTCAAATGTTATAAAATAATGAAACATATTCGAGATCAGTGTGTTATGTGCATAAAAAAATATTCACGAATAAAAGGGAACGCCCCCTATCCCTTTACACCTCAGCACATATCATGTGCCATTTTATGTACCCATAGCACCAGCCGTGACATATGTCCATTGCTTACGCACGTTTTACTCGACACTACTTCGCTCGATGATGAGCTAGAGTGATGGTACGTAAGTTACCTCATTCTTGGAACAATAAGGAGTAAATCATAAGAAGTACCATCTCGATCCGATGAGTACTTTTTAAGTTTACTGAAACCAACGAACAGCTTATAACCGAATATATAGCCACACCATTGAGCTTTATTATATATATATATATATACCTATATATATATATACCTATATATATATATACCTATATATATATACCTATATATATATATACTTTTATATATATATATACTTATATATATATACCTATATATATATATAAATATATATATATATATATATATATATATATATATATAAAACCGATCCTAGAACTTTATTAGATATTTTCATTAATTTTCAAACAACAATGTCATATTTATATTGGCCTGATTGATTTATTAATAAAACTTTAATAAGCCCATTAAATTTGATTTTATAATAATACAAACACTTAGTCATACAATTTAGCTAATATTTGTGTTAAGAATGCTCATGTAAGCTTTAAACTATAACTAGCATTTTCTATTTGTTAAGAAATAATTTGTATTTTCTTCACACCATAATGCTTACTTTAAAGTTTGTCAATAAGGAGTGTGTGAATATTTTCCCAGAAAAATTTTTTAAATGAAAATCAAAACTCTTTTTTGACAACTCTTAACGGATGTCGTTTGAAGCATTCTGACAAAAATATATTTTGTAAGAACTATTTGAAGGATGGTGTAGTCATTTCGATTAGTAGAAATATTGCTTTGTGTTTTATTCTAGATTGTAATGACTGTATTTGTTTTGAAAGAGCATTAACTGTAACTGAGCCATTCCCCTCCCCTCACACCTCCAAATACCGGTAGTAAAAAATTAGTTGATATTTATTAATGAGATATAAAAAATATGTTTAAAATATAGGTATCTAGTATATGAGTGCTATTATCAGGAATAGTGCTTACCTATATTAAAATGTAATGGCGTACCACTAAAGAGTTTGGCAAAACTTTCAAACTTAAAATTGGGTGTAAAATAAAAATATTGACAAATAAAAACTTTATTTATTTAATCATTTTAATTCGTAGACATGTTATTTACAACTCACAAGCAAGGAGAAACAAGACTAGAAGATCCAATGTCATATCCAAAGAGAAATTGCAGATTTTAATACAATGACATGTTTTCACAGTTTTCTTTGTTGCTGGGAATTCATATTAGCAAATAAAAAATGTGTTTCTTTTGCAAATAAAAACTACACAGGTAACGTTCAACATGCTTATTTAAATTAAGATTACGGTTATATAGATACGTATTCAGACAAATAAATAACTACTCTAATTAAAAGGCATCTTGAAAATGAAAGTATGTGGAAGAATACATTGAAAGAAAGAAATTGTTTTGGTGAGAGTACCATATTCTCTCAGACAGATCTTTCGCTTCATTTGTGCATTTGGTTCATTGGTCGAACCTAAGAAGCTGAGATAAATTTTCTTTGACATCTTTGCAGATTACTTTTCCAAGAAACCCGATAATCATACTGCTTGATGTTTTGATTGTGAAAATTTGACTCACCGATATATAGGACAAAACATACAGATTCTACATGGCAGAAAGTGGAATGACTTTAACTAGAGGAAGCTTCCAAACTACCTTCCAGAAATCATCCAAGATATGTCTGTCATGAACAAGGAAAAAATTATTTTCAGCAACATATATTTAGCGTTGAATGCGAAACAAAAACTTGTTTTAGGATGACATTGAATGATGCATCTCACATCAGAGATCAAACTGCCTTAAAGAGGGTGAGTCACAATTGGCCCAAGCCATGCAATAGATGCAGTCAATCATTTACTGTATAATGGGTTATTATGAATAATAATTTTCCATTTGGGATAAGAGTCTTACGTTTAGGAGATGACTTCATGTAGTGTTTACCAATTATTACACATACTCGTAGGACATAGATTTTCCAGACAACTCAAGTGTGGATGAAGCTTACAATAATTATCAATATATAACCATAACGAAGTTCCCATGGGAAATTGAACGTATCTTCTAGTTTTGACTAATGCAGTTTAGTGAAAGAAAACTGGAAATAAGACAGCTTGAAGAAAAAATTATAGAAGTGGCAGAGGGAATATTGAAAACGGTAGCTCACTAAAATTTTGGAAATAGGCTGAACCCAATTAATATTACGAATGAGCATTCTGTGTCCACAGAATGACTAAATTGTACAAATAAACGAGGAAGTAGCCAGTAATTTAGAAGGCGATGTACAATATTACATTTGTTTGAACTCAGTCGACAGTGAGGATGAGTTGGGAAAAGGCAATTATTTTGAAGAGTATTTAAACAGTTTGACGCCTTCGGGAATTACGCAACTTTAATTAAACTTAAAAATACGCAGTATAATAACTATCCTTGGTTACTTAAATAATAAACAGGGCCCTATGTAATGGAACTGCCTAACAGTGACCAAATTGTATACAATTCTATAACTCATGCAACAACTTCAAGAAGTTTATTTCAAGTCAATGTATGTTTCTTACCGACAATCGAGTTGATTGTAGATCCTACCATCCCCTTTTAGATGGGTGCAGCTCCGAGATAAACTGTTGTTCTCAATTACTATTAATTAGGTACAAGGTCAAACTTTGCACATGGTTGATATATATCCGAATACGCTCGTTTTCAGCTATGGCCAATTATTGTACATGGCAATTTCATATATTATTATTATTACTATTATTATTATTATTATTATTATTATTATTATTATTATTATTATTATTAGCACCGCGTCTTACTAACCGTTCGGGTTATACGCACTTACGCTAATGTGTAATGGTAGGGTGATTGTGAGATGAAATGGAGGACCTACAGTTTAACGTGGAGTCCAAACCACGGTGGAGGCCTGGAATTTCATTTAAAATTTTTTAAATGAATTTAATAAAAATTTAATAATTTTAGCTCACTTTCACTTTATCCACTCTAACGACACAAATATATTTTTTTATAGCCCAAACCTTTCGATTGAATATTCGATCTTATATGGCTGATTAATATGATAAGCAACCTGTAGTAAACAGGCCTAAGAATTAAAACTATAATAATATTCAACCAAGTCAAAATGTGACCAACCAGATACAGAATCGATTTCTTTATATCTTAGCCAAGATTTAATTTTTTATTTTTGTAGACGTGTAGCACTACTCGTTCGGATTGTAAGCATGTTAGATACTACGCTCATGTGTTAAGAGATGAAGGCTGAAAATAAAGGAGTCTTATTCCTCTTTTGTGTGAAGGAAGAGTGGAAAACCATTTAGGAAAAAAAGAATCTCAGTACACCCAAACGGGATTCGAGCCCCTATCTCCCCGTAACAAACAGTCAGGTTTGTGGAGAGGGTGAGCTAGTTATAAGACCATCCAACCATAGTAGTGAATTTAAGTTAACTTTACATTTATATAAAAACTATAAACTATGTTAACTATCTAAAATAAAGAAAATATAAATTTGTCTGAGGTGTAAATATAATGTCGCAACAAATCCTTCCAAATGGGTTAGTAAAACTTAGAACCGAACTTATCAACTTCTAGGATATTTTTATTGTTATTAATTCTCCATTTTAAAGTGATATGTCGGGAGCGTGCTCGTACAAAGAGTGAGCCCGCTCTTTGCTGTTCAAAACAATCCTGTGAACAGGAGTCATCTCAATAGGGAGGGTTGAGGTAGGAGGGGGCTAGCCCCCCACTAACTTATGACTTGTAACTAAAGTCCTTCTACAAGTTATTAAGTCTAGTGGATCCTTTTTTTTCTCTAACTTTCTTTGTTATCGTGCTTTTGTTTATGAAGGACGAAGTAAAAAACCTTCAGGGTCAAAAGTAATAAACCAAAATGTCCGCCACCACATTGTTTTTATTAATTTTTTTAAGAGGATGGGGTCCGTTAAGGGTCCAAGATATGCAGGTGGTTTCTAAACTAAAAAACAACAACTGAGACGTCTTGCTACCCCTTCGCATGTTACTGGTTCAATCAGTGGCTTCCATAAAAAACGAAATAAAGGTAAAAAGTTTCAACGTTAGCCGTTCTACCCCTCTACTTTTTTAAATGTTATGTCTTGCAATCGAAACTTCTCGGGTTCAAACCTAGTTGAAGTACTTCCTTACTTTCACCACCCGTAGATAATTCCTTAATTTTAAAATTAAATCACGAATACTTGCTTCTGAAGTCGTGCGGAATAAAGGTCATCTTGTCTGATTTCCAAGAGACTAGGGAGTCAGGTTTTGAATTCCAAACAATTTTACTGAATGTGTTATACATAAATGGTTCCCCACTCTTCATTAACACAAATGGGAGTGCACATATAATAAACTCTAACGTCCTCATCCATATACTCCGTTTGTGTAGTTTAAATGTATTTGGCCCAGTTTGGGAAAGAAGAACCCAACTAATAATAATTAGTAGTTTGAGATTCAATCCCCAATGAAGGGACAGGTGTTTATTTAAATTGGCTGAACGTACTTTTTCTTCCCGTGAGAATACAGCTAATATTACTTTATAATGACCCTCTTCGTCTTGTTTTCATATAGGCTTACTATCTGATCTGAGTTATGAAAAGTCCTGACGAACAGTAAGACTTGCGGGATTGGAAATATGTTGAAGTTTGTGTTTAAGAGCTTATATCATGATTGATTAATATGGAATTAGATACATGACTAACCCGCTTCTGTGGACGAACAGTATTAGATTTCATTTTATTATTAGACTGGCCTGCTAAATACGGGGAGTTAGGGGTTCAGATCCTCCTCAGAGCTACTGAGGTTGGTTTATTCTAAAGATTTACCCGTTCTCCTTCAAAGCGATTGATGATAGATTACCTCTAAAATATTTCCTTCTCCATCCCTACATCACTAGAGTAAGTATGTGGGTATAAACTGATCTGGTAGTAAGAACAAAGAATTGCGAGATTACTCTAAAAACTTAAGAATCACATTGAAGAGTGGTTTTATACATTTTTTCACAATGAAATTGAGATAAGTGAAATAATTTTACACTTTAAAAAAAATATATTTACTATTCTCTTTTTTATTTAATTTTTAAAGGTGGTAAAATTTCCCCTCTTGTCTCAAATACACTGTTTCTTAATGAAGACTCCTGAAAACTGCATTACGATGCGACGCCTGACTGGAACTGTTTCACCTGATTAATTTACGCTTTACCCGTAGGGTGAAGTGATATCATAAACAAGGGAGGCACGAGTTGTTCATGGATCACAAGAAGTGTTATCATAGAACACTCCACTTAAATTATGATAAGTGTCTGGAGGAATAAAATTAACAACAACCAACATTTGGTAGTTGGCAAATATTTATGGCATATATTTTCAAACTGGAAGGGAAAGCTAGAGAGGCATAGTTGGATTCTAGTGTATCTAAACAACAAAATTATTTTTTCTTAAAGCCATGAATATTAACATTTTACTCTAGTATTAGAATTATTTTATAGGTATAGTTACTATCTACCTAATGTTCTAATATCTCTGCTACATATCCCATGACTCGAATTATCAATATATTAGAATATTATATGAAAATTTCAGATACTTTTATTCCTATCATATTCCTAATGTATGTATATATCAAATAGGATCGAGAACCAAGGAAATATATATATATACATGTATTTATATGTATACATATGTTTAATGATGTATACATATATATATATTAAATTTTAACCAGAACATTTAATATATATATATATATATATATAAATTAAATTTTAACCTGAACATTTAGACGCACTTTTTATACATTTAAAAATATGTTTTTTTTTTTAACAGTGATGTTTTAAATGTTAGTATAGATTATATAATTATGAAACCATTATTAAGAGTAACTCACTACTATATTGTATTCTATAATCACTAAATCTTGACAAAGTGGTGAATATTAAAGGTAGTTTATTAGCTATTATACCTATAAAACTATACAATATAAAAATGCTGAGGAGAATTAATGATTTTAATAATACCAAAATAATATGTACGTAAATATTAAAAGAACTATATAGCCTTAAAGCTAATACTTTTTTTTAAAGGGAATTGAACATAGGCCCGGCCACAGAAATGTCATACAGCCTATCCATAAAGTCAATAGAACATTATCAAAACATTATATATTTTGCAGGTTAGAAATATGTGAGAAAAACTAGGAGATTCAGAGTTGCTGTTTAAATGTGCACAAAGCTTAGATAAAAACCTTTGATTACGTACAAAGTAATAAGGGTTTAACATGTATCGCTGAGCATGCGGTTTAGGACTACAACCTCGTCTGGTCTTATCAACCGTTAATGGAGAAGTCTGGATTGAATCCCGAAAAAGTTTACTGAATGTGCTTTTTTCCTTAAGGGATTTCTACTCTCCCTCCAAGAAAATTGGGGATTATTTTTTATAGGGTATACCTTTCTACTATCTATCCAATAAGTGTGTACTGTATATATTTGGATAAATTGTATGAGTTTTAGGAATTGAAGTACCCTAATAATTGTAATAATGGGACACGTAAACAGGCATACACATACTATTTTTTATTACCTTATTTTACTAATCGTTCAGGCTATATGTATTTATGATAAATTACTCTAATAGAGTAGGGATGAGGAAGAAAGCATTTTAGACGTAAGCTACCCGCATATGTTTGGCTATAAAATTCCGGATACGACCTTCAAATTATATTTATTTCTGTAATATAAAGCTCATACTCTCTTAGAGGAGCTAAAGCTGTCAACTTTACTTGATGAATATTCAAGTTCAATTTTTAATTAAATTCTTAACTTGTTATGTTATGTTATAGTGTGTGAACAATGTTGGTTACAAAATATGGCTGGATTGCATTGAAATTCGGATTTAAATATTGGCAAATGTTTTTGTGAATGGTGCCTTATATATCTTGGCGATAGAGTTGGATGTGTAGTAGTAAATATTGAATTGTGTTTTGATGCATGTTTTTTTTCTCTGTTTTAACTTTGTATTTAGAAAGTGAACCTTATATATATATGATTGTATAGAATAAATTATACGAACATTTATAAAGTTAAATTGAAGTTAACTTTTAAAATATATTCTTCTAAATATTGTGTATAATTTCACAGTTAATATAAAGTCCTCTTTAACTCTGGCTAGTATAAATTTTTCACATATCTTTTAATTCAAACTGGGATCGTCAGTGACCCAAAAAGCAAATTTTATTTTTAATTTTCAAAATATTTGATGATGTCATCTAACAGGAAAACGTATGCTTATTTTTTCATTTAAAATTAATCCAAGATATTAATTAGAACTCAGTCTTTAAGAACAATTTCAAAAAATGTTTTATTTATTATTATTTATCGTAATTAAACAACAATTAAATAAATTTATTTTTAGAAAAACAAAGGGATTATTCACTATATTATAAAATAGTTTCCCGATATCATAAACAAAATAATATTAAAAATTTACAAAAATCAATCTTCAGTAAGCTAGTATAATTTTTTAACAAATGAACCAATATATCTAATTATTAATTATTATGTAAAATTTATCTAGATACTCCCTTTTAATAAAATTGCTACAGCCATTTTTAAAATATTAGAATATAAAAACTTCATCAACAAACTACCCTTAAATGATGTTAGCCTTAAATTACAAGTATACAGTTTTATTTGTCATGAAAAACCGCCCCAGATGTACAGTTTACATGAAATTGTTAGCGACATATTCAAAATATTTCATATTTTTGAAAATCATTCATCATTAAACTACCCTTAAACGAATTTTTACCTAAAATAAAACAAGCATACAATGCTACTTATCATGTCAAACACTCTCAATATACCCATTTGTAACCAAATCATTAATAATTTAAAAAAAATTCAGATTTTTAAAACTACTTATTTTTTAAACTACCCTTAATACATTTTTTCTCTAAAAATAACCATACAGTGCAAATTGCCGAGACAAACACTAACAAGATATCCATTTGGAACCAAATTGTTAAAGGTATTTTCAAGATACTTTGAATTTTCAAATATTTCCCATCAGTAAACTACCCTTCGACCAATTTTTGCCCAAAAACTAATGATACAGTGTTATTGGTTATGTAATGTCAAACAAATTTTAGATATGAATTTTTATCAAAATCATTATAGCCATTTCAAAAACCAAATTGAATAAAAAAAAAATCCCTTGTCAGTAAACCACAATTAATCTGAAGGCTTGGGGCGAAATAAAAAAAATACTTAAGATATAGCCTTATAAAATCTATCAATTTAAGCTAAATTCATCTAACAGTTTCATATTCATGGTCAGGGACAGACGGACAGCCAGACAGATATGGGGACGGACAGAATTGTAAAATCCACTTTTTTGGGTTCGGGTTCACATGAAACGTAAAGATTCATCATAATATCGGGATTGAATTTTCACTATTACAATACTTTATTTTGATATGCGAAAGTTAAAACAGGCATAATATTAGATACAAAATTATTATTTGAAATAAGACAACTCTACAAAATAAATAATAACCAACCAAATATAATGCTTTTAATCGGTTCAATGAAATCTCTTTTGATAGATTTTATTTCAAATTTCCAAAATTTTACAATATTTTTTATAATAGGAATACACTATTACATACTAATGAAATTGATTACTAGTAGTGTGTATTAAATCCCAACAAAGAAAGCCATCTACATAATGAAAACCACATTCGTGACGCCAAGATACTTTTCGCAAGATCTGCACAGAAATAAGTTGTGTACTGGGGTGACCTGGTGGTCTAGGGGTAAGGTGTCAGACTTCTATGCTGGCGGCCGGGGTTCAATCCTCGGCCCCGGCACAGATTTATCCGATTACCAAACCCTTCCTTCCCCTCTGACAAGACATCTTGTGAATGTGAGGAATGCCAGGTCTCCACCGTGGTTCGGATTCCACGTTAAACTGTAGGTCCTTCATTTCCTCTCACAATCACCCTACCATTACACATTAGCGTAAGTGCGTATAACCCGAACGGGTGGTAAGACGCGGTGCTAATAATAATAATAATAATAATAATAATAATAATAATAAGTTGTGTATTGATGGCCTGAATAAACCTAACCTTTGTAAGGTATGGTAGAGGAGGGGAAACACTAGTGCGCAAGTGCGCGGAAGCTGCTGAAAACTTTAAGAGTTATTAACTTGGCATGGAATCTAGGAGCATATTTAAAAGTTTATGTTTGACCTATACATTGTTTAGAGGTAAGGAGAAAATAGGAATAAATATGCAAAATGTGCATTTAGAGATCTTAAAGCTTAGTTAATTTAGAAAACAAACAGGTTGACGACTTTGATATTAGATTTAGGTACTTAATTACATGGTGGGTTCATAGGAGGGTGCAATGGTATTCTTCCGCAAATTTAATTATTCATTTTTAATTTATTTTGACCCCTTGTAAAGAGTAAATAGGTATTTTGACTGTCAAAAAATTTGAATAAAAGATTTTTTAGATCTTGACATTTCCACGAACCCAAAAAAGTGATTTTTGCAATACAATTTGTTTGTCTATGTGCCTTGGTGTCCGTCCATCGTCCTGAAGCCTGAACTATTTCAACAATAGCTTAATATATAATGCTTTCATAAATTTTACCGCATTTTCATTCAACTATCGATTCACCACTAGAATTAAGGATAGTTTACTTAACTGCTATAAGAAAAAAAATCGATTTATTATAAATCAGCTTTAGTGATTTGACTAAAACTTGTATGTATCTATCTATATGGGATATTTTAACATAATATATTAAATATCGGGTTTTGTCTACTCGGTAAATTATCTTAGAGGATACCTTACATGAGCGGTTATTTCCAATTTTTTGATTTATATTTTGGTATATCCCTGCAGTACTTTGATTTACAATAAAAAAACACCATTCCTAAGATTGATCTGAAAATCTTTTTATAAAACATATGTTTATGGTCAATAAGCGAATACATTTTTAAAATGGTTGGCTCCAAATGGGGATTGAAGATTTTCCTAACACATCCACCTCAGATAATCATAAAATTCTTTAAATTATACAATTAAAAATAGTGGTCAAAAAATGGGTAGCGGGCTATATAAATCCACTAAACAAATCGAAAAAACTTTAATATCATTGATTTTTTATTCTATTTTTTGTAAGAATGAATATGTTAAGTTCAAGTGGAGACAGAAAAAAATCAACGATAGCCAAATTTTATTGAAAAGGAGGATGAATAGGTGTAGCAGTCATTAAACTAACAATTGAGAATACGCCTAGCTGGTGGCGATAGAACAAACAAAAATGATGACTGCTGATATAGCGCAACTATCTATTATGGTCTTTGGTGAACATTGATATATTTTTTAGATATATTTCAGTAACAATATATATTACTTCCTTTCATTTATCTTATGATAAATCTTAGTCAGAGATTGCATTGTCTATGGAATGCGTTACTTTGTGGACACAGTATTTTGCTATACACATGAGCTGGGTATTGTTTGTTTCGAATATTTTATTTATTTTAATTTATTTACTGCCATCATTGTGTTGGTATTAGACCTATCACAGTGATTTATTTTATATATATTTAATGTTTGATGATAAATCAACTCAAGGCAAAGTTATAGATAAAGCAGATTTAAGTTTTTTAAGTTTTAAAACATTGTTGATCGTGAAAATAAAGCACATGAAAAATCATTTGAATGTGGCCTAACTGCAACCTTACGGAAAGCTGATTTATACTTACTGCCCAATGATGACAAGTAAACCAACATGCTAGATTTGTAATGTTTGACCAGGACTGCAGCCCTCCCTGAATTATCTAAACTATTTGTGAATAGCAATATAGTAATGATCAGCATGGTATTATCTGCTAGCTGCTTAAATATTACAATAAACGTCCCTCTTAAATCTTAATCACTTATGATCGTAAAACACTTCAGCCTTTTTCTGCGCCCCTGCTAAGCAATGGTGTAGAAAGTAGAAACGCAATAATATTTCCCGTGTTGGGCTGTGGTCTCGTTCAGTCCGGCTGGCTATCTGGCGCATGCGCTCGCGGTGGTCATTGGGTGGATGACACCAAGGTGGGGTGATGAGAGTCTCAAGCGATTTTGCGCTTGTACGGGCTGTTCTGTAATGATAATATAATATTTAGCACCGCGTCTTACTACCCGTTCGGGTTATGCGCTTTAAGTACTAATTAAGTTAATTAATTAGGAATTGGGAAGGTTGAATTAGAGGAGGTGAACCCGCATTTGCGTGGAGGGAGAGTGGAAAACCATTTAGGAAAAACCACCCTAGTTCACCCGACCGAGATTCGAAACTAAATCTCCCCGTCCTCAGAAGTCGAGCTCAACACGACAAGCGCGTTAGCCAACTACGCCACTGAGGCGGGTTTCTGTAATGCAGCCCAGCCATCCAGTTTCTGTGTCCAGCCGAGTGTTACGCGGTGCGCATTTTTTGTAGGGCTTTTATAATTGTGTTCAAAAATTGCAAATATTATAGAGGTTGAAAGTTAAGAGTATATGTATAATTTTATGAGTGGTGCGGGAGGGAGATTTCTTAATTTATATATATTTTCAGAAGCTCAGGATCACCTTAAAAATAAACTTTTAGGGTTTATACATTAAAAATTCTAATCCCGCCTCCCAACCCAGACGCAGACCCCCCAATGTTGAAATACACGAGCCACGACTGGCTTAGACACACAGAACCTAATAGTTTTGTATTTAAACTTAGTCAACAGTGGACCTTGAAGTCATTAAATTACTTTTTTTAAACACGCTGTTTGTATCACACAAATTATACATTTTATATTTTAATGGCGTCCCTCCCATAATAATTTTGGAAAAATTTTGCCTATTAATACCCATTCCTTTTATTAATACTTTTATTTATATAATTCTGTTTCTTTAACAGTAAAATCCTTGTTATGTGGATTACGGAAAAAGGAAATTCATTAAAATATTAAACTAAAAGCCAACTTATAAGTGAGTGAACCATGTTTATATTAGAGATATATTAACTACAAACGGCAAAGATTTATGTGATTACCAAACCCTTCCTTCACCTCTGACAAGACATCTTGTGAATGTGAGGAATGATGGGCCTCCACCGTGGTTCGGATTCCACGTTAAACTGTAGGTCCTTCATTTCATCTCACAATCACCATACCATTACACATTAGCGTAATCATTAGCGTAAGTGCGTATAACCCGAACGGGTAGTAAGACGCGGTGCTAATAATAATAATAATAATAATAATAATAATAATTAACTACAAACTAAAATATGGATCAACCTTTTCAACCAATCAGAAACTCAGCTAAAAACTGCTCTGTTTGCACTTACACTTTTTAGAATGAAATACCAAAGTTCACTACATATGCAACTTCAATATTTCTTGCTTTGATTTATAAACACAAAGGATTAAAATAAAGTTTTCGTGTCTGCTGAAAACATGAAAATAATTTTAACCTTTCATTTATTGATGAAAAAAAATGCGTACCTTAGGTGAGCCATGGGCCTTCGAGTCTACAATAATATAGATCTGAGATTAATATTTTAATCATTTTGCTCCACGTTTCACTACACGTCTGGGCTGTAAGCATTTGATTTTTAAACTGGTGAGTCCAGGATTAGAAAGGTATAATTTAAGGGAAAAGCAACATAAATTTAGTGGAAAAAGAGTGCAAACCATTAGAATGTTGCCATTCTAAATGTAATCTATAAATAGTACCGCAGAAACTAGTTCGATGTATTAAATTATAGTTCCGAACAAAAGGCAAAAGGCACAAGAATTATGAAAGGCCAAATCTTAAATATGCATTATAATTTGACCTTATATATGATTGCTTACTTATTAAAATACCTAAATTGTACTTGTAATTGTAGTTGTAATCTACTTTAGTGTGTTGGAAAACTCTTCTTCTACAAATAAAAATGGGTTCATGATATTCTGTCAATATCTGCTGGGAAATTTGCCTTAATTTCCTATTGAAAAAGAAATGGTTTCCCTTCACCTGAGCTTATAACTAAAGGAAATTGCGCATTTCTTGTTTTGGGGCGTGCTATAAATGAAAGGTTAAAGCAACATGGACTCAAATACGGGAGATTGAATGAATACATACGGCTTAGATTTATGCCCTTATATTATGTATTGTAAAGTGTTTGTTTTATTTGTGTCTATGAATATGTTACTATAGGCTATTAAGAAATATAAAGTTATTATTCTATTTAAAATTTTATTGTTATTAACACTATAAGTACAGCATACCCAGTGGCAAACTTTAAATTTATGAAATGTAAAACAATATTTACTATAATTAAATCGTAAACTAGATAAAATTATAATTACACTAGTAGCTGGTATGCCCTATCCCCCCACTGCTTTGATTGCCAAGATTTGGTCACGTGACCACTTCTCTTCGCTCTATGATTGGTTGTTGGTTTCCCCCCTCCCCTACTCCTGACTAACCTCCCCCTGCAAACCCCTCCACATCCCTTGACACATTTTTCAGTGTTCAAGACTTGTTGGTTCTTGTTCAAAACATGTTGGTACTTGTATTTTCTTGTTTTATTTGTTTTTATGTATATTCATTGCTTTTTTAATTGTGATTAATGGTTATTTATGTATGCTAATTTCTTTTTTAATTGTGATTATTGGTTAATTATATCTTGGGAGGATTGGGATGAGGCGTTGGAGATTTTTATTTATTTATTGGTGTGCAGTCCACGGCATCGGGCGTTTCTCCCTCGTTATAGGAGGGAACACGGAGCATGAAGCTCTCCTGTCTCTATATATTTATAAAGGCAAAGCCCATCCAATATAAATGGCGATCATTCTATTGATTTGGATACATATAAGAATTCACTACTTAATATTAAATTAACGTGATAAGAAACTCGCCTCAAAGGTCGAATAGCATAAGGCGTCACGCTCGAGTTAGACTGGTATGATCTCGACGGGGCAAGATCGAGGTTCGAATCCCGTTTGGGGTTTGAAGTTGTTATTTTTCCCGGATGGTTCCCTACTCTCATTCCAATCAAATGTTGATAAATTACCTATAAAATGGGTCCTTTCTAGTTCCCACTCCGTTAAAGTAGCCTAAATATCGCATTTATACGTATAACCTGAATGGTTAGTAAGACGCAGTGCTAAAAATATAATAAAATAAAAGCATGGTTTCCTAACACAAAGTGTAAGGTTTTATCTTTTTACACGTTTGAAACACTCACATGCTTACACTAATTAGTTGGGTTAAGAAAATAGAATTTAGAATGACTGTAGTCACACACAAATGGAGGGATGATGAAAAATCTTTTAATAAAATACGCATTAAGAGCCTGTTAAAACCTCGCCCGACTCAACTGTGAGTGGAGGTTCAATTTGTGATTTATAATTGTGGTTATTCTCACCTCTATACTCGCTATTGTATATGCACCCCCATTAATGTACGCTTTATATACCTTACCCGAAATAAATTAAATCAATAAGATGAATTTAATGTACCCACATTTGAGTGAGAATGAGAGCGATAAACCGTCCCCACAAAAGTGCTCACACTTGCCAGAGACATGATAGCCATTTTTTTTAAACTCCTTGAACCGCACTACGACACTGGTTATCCTATATATTACGAGGGTATAAGTGAATACTAAATAACATAGATCTGAACCACCTCTAGAATGGAAATTCACACCTCAACGTTGTCTAAAGTGTCAGGCCCACGATGCTTAACAGCTAGTATTTTTATGGCAGAAGGTACAAATGACAGGGGGTTTGAAACCCTATATTAGCTCCGTGTAATGATATTTTACCTGGAGATCAGATTCCAGTAAGGTGATTTCCTAGTCTCTCTCCACGAAAGTGCAGGTGCGGGTTCACTTACTTGTCCCTACCCTCTTAGAATAATTTTCATTGTTTCAATATAAAAGTTATTATTATTTTGTTACCAAACGTATGTCAACCTATAATCGGTAGAGATGGAAACCCCCTAACTGACCAAAAAGGGTGGCAGCTAGTGGAACAGTATTTGAATCCCCCTGCAATTTATTATATTGTAAGAGTGCTGTCTTATACCGGGGGGAGGTTCCCAATTTTCACTCCGTTGCAAGTGGGCATGCCGTCTAAATGAAATGCACATCTATTTCTGGTGGAGAAAATTGGAAGTGTACGTGCACTTCCATTAATCTACGCTTTTTTTCTATCCCTACCCTAAATTAAATAAACAAATATATAACTTGCGAACCACATCATTTTCCCTCGAGTTCTGTAGGATATTAATTCACTTCTGCTCTAGTATTGGGTAAGCACTGAAATAATATATAATTGCAAGACCGACACTTTAACTCAGTAGGTAGTGTGTTTGCGTACTAAGCAAGAGGTCCTGGGTTTAAGAAGTCAATACATTTTACTATTAACTAATGTTATTTCGGTGGCGTGGTTAGCTAGCGTCTAGTTTCATGATGAGCTAAGCCGTCGAACATGGAGGAGCTTGAGGCTCGAATGACAGTTGGGTGCGCTGGGGGTTTATTTTTTATTCGACCTCTCCACAAATGCGGGTTCAAACTTCCCAATTCTTGAGCCATAAGTGTAATTAATACTTAAGCCCATAACCTAAACGGTTATTAGACGTGGTGTAAAAATGTGTCAAGTTCATGTGATCTATAAATAACATGTGCGCCAGATCACGTTTGAGTTTCTATTTTAGAAACAGGCTATGGAAAGGTAAAGGTTTGATCTAGCAGAAAGTTATTTTTGGGGGTAAGTTTTCATAAATAGTTATCCAATTCCAACTCTGGAAATTTGAGATACATTCCCTGAGTAAATCTAATTTATTCAGTCTTAGTTCTTTCTTGTGTTAAATAATAGACATGTAGAAGTATGGTAAACTTTGTGTGTGTGTGTGTGTGTGTGTTTATTGTAGACGGACATTATTAGTTTTAATGAATATTAAGTTTAAGCTAAACAAATTCATGGATTAGTATTCAATATTATAGATTCCTTCATCAGATCCGAGCGTATTTAGGGAGTTTTTCTAATAGACTTTCCATTGTCCCTTCGAGCAAATGCGGGTGCATTTCCTATAATTTGGATTCAGGCTTAAGTGGCTGATTTGTTTTGCGTGAATGTTATTTGTTATGTCAATAAACTATAGTTTCGAGGATTAAATAATATTTATAATTGTAGTTAATAAAACGGTTGTTTCTGAAATAATTTACATCTGTGGCTTAGTTGACTGACGTACTTGTTTCGTCTAGAGACAGATAATCGAGTACGGGGAAGATCAAGGTTAGAATCTCGGTCGGGTAAACTAGGGAACTTTTCCACTCTCCCTCTACGCAAATGTGGATTAAACCTTCCCAATTCCTAATCCGGTTGGACTCGCGGTTCTGCACATTCTTTCAATATGTTGTAATATTTGGTTTGTTTGAAGTGTAGATAAAGAAGAGCCAGTCTCGTTAATGTTGGTAACTTTCTAAAAAGAGTGCTTCGTGATAGAATCCCGCCTTTCTGAAGCAGTTGGCTAATGTGCCAGATTCGTGTTGAGCTAGACTACCGAGGACGGAGGAGATCGATGTTAGAATCTGGGTCAGAGGAACTGGGATGGTTTTTACAATTTCCCTCTTCATTCAAATGCGGGTGCAACCTTCTCGATTCCTATTCCAGTAGCGTATATAGTACTCAAGCGTATTATAATCCAAACGATTAGTAATACGCGGTGTTTTAAAGAGTAATATATAGCAAGCTGGCCGACACTAGAGGACAAAGTGGTAATCACTGCTTCGGTGACCGCATGGTCTAACGCTCTACTCTCGCATTAGGCCATAGACTGCTGATTACGGGGAGATTGAGGTTCGAAGCTAGGCCGGGTGTGCTGAGGAAGGTAGTTTGAGCCGATACCTGCACTTGGATCTCGAAGCCAAATTTTTATTTAGCTTTTTTACTAGTCTATTTTTTAACAAAATACTACAGTGGGTCACGGCCAAAGCCGTGTGGGATTGCTGGTTATGAATAATTTAAAAGTTAAGTGTGCACTCATTTGAGTGAAGTTAGATAATGAAACCATCTGGAAAAAAAACATCAATTCATCCAACCATAAATAAACCCCATCACGAGCAAAAAAAGACTAGATCCTTGGGTAGAAATCTACAGTCACAATTCATTTTATACTTACATCGATGGTCTCATGGTCTAAGGTGTCACTTGTTGGCCGATGACCGAGTGATTTACGTTTGAAGCAAGTGCATGTACACATTCTACCTGGTCTAGAAAAATCTGGTCAACCAGAAGATGGTAGGGTGTGCAGTAACTACGACCGTTCAAAAGATATCGAGGTTCGAATCCCAGTGTATGCGCCACCTAAATTTGTATATTTGCTTCGATAGTCGCATTGTCTAAAACGTCAATAGATGGCCGATGACAGAGAGATCAACGTTTGAAGCAAATGCAGGTACACATCCTACTTGGTATGGAAATATCTGGTCGTCCGGCAGAGCCCCTTCGAAAATATAGGGGTGCAGGAAATGCGACCGTTATAACAAACATCAACTGTGCTACAGATATCGAGGTTAAAATCCTGGTGTGTACACCGTCTAAATGTCAGGCTCATCTAATTACGTCGGAAGTGGTTGAAATCGTATCCCCAGATGGGTAAGCTGTTGGTAGTTCTCCTTGCGAAACATTTTCTTAATCATCCCTAGCACACGTTTTGACAGAAAGGGTAAGTGTCATTTATATAGTTTTGGCAGGGGAGGTCATGTGTTCGAATCTTACTCAGATGAATTGGGGTGTTTTCTACTCTGCCTCACTCTACGTAAACGCTGGAACATTCCTACCTTACTCTTCCGATCCATGACGGTTACCTACATCCACGAATGTCGACGGACGATACCAAACAACTGATTTTGTAGACTTTTAGGGTGGGGGATAGTGACCCCTAACTAAGCCTTCCGAGTCCCCTGATTTTGCATAGTCAGAGCTGAGTCAATGCTCTCTAGTTGCTACATCACAGGGAAAACCCACTAACACGTAGGGTGTTGCGACATTGCGATGACGACACCAGGAAAACACATTACCACATAAGAGGTTACGACATATGCCTTGAAGGAGGGGTATGTGAAAGGGGTCTCAAGGCAGGGGAAGCATTCATCACACTCTTCAGTTCACTACCGTCAGGAGAGCTTTGTGCTCCATGTTCTCTCCGATGACGAGGGAGGAACACCCGACGACGTGGACTGCACACCAATAAATAAATAAAAAATACCAATGTCCCATCCCAATCCTACCAAGACATAAATAACCAATGAGCACAGATAAAAAAGAAATGAGCACACGCAAATAACCTTTGAGCACAAATAAAAAGCAATGAGCATACATAAAAAACAAATAAAATAAGAAAATACAAGTACCAACTTGTTTGGAACAAGAACCAGCATGTCTGTAACACTGAAAAGGGAGTCAGGGGGAATGGGGGTTTCAGGGAAAGGAGGTCAGGAGGAGGGGACGGGTCAAAACCATCAGCCAATCAGAGAACGAGGTAGAGTGGTCACGTGACCAAATCTGGCCAATCAGAGCGGTGAAGTAACCAGGAATACCAGCTACTTACAACTGTATGTCAGATACGCTTTTACTCACTCACTGGCACAAATTAAATAAATGAGTTAAGTTATACTTTTAATGTATGTCACTAATAATTTTGAAAACCATAAATGGTTAAAATGTTAAAAGTATTCTCGAAAACTAACTTCTATTTCCATGCTATTAAAATCTGCAAATCTACTAGATGACGTAAAATGTTGTTTATAATAATAACAAAATAAACAATGTTTTGTTAAAATTTTACATAAAAAATGTTAATTCAAAACCATGATAGTACTTTATAACTTTATAATAAATAGTTTTCCACTAAGTAACATTTATCTTCTGATGATGTCACATTGTACCGATTACTAAAAGCTAGATCAACTCAAAATATTTCATCCATTTAAATTATTATTATTATTACTATTATTATTATTATTATTAGCACCGCATCTTACTACCTGTTCGGGTTATACGCACTTACTCTAATCTGTAATTGTAGGGTGATTGTGAGATGAAATGAAGGACCTACAGTTTAAAGTGGAATCCGAACCACGGTGGAGGCCTGGCATTTTTCACATTCACAAATCCATTTTTCAAAAAGTCTTACATTTATTGATAGTGTTTAAATGAATGTCAAGCATTCATAAATATTTTATCACGGGTTATCTTAATGAGAATATTTTTGATAGCAAAGAGAAAAGGTCATACAGTCTTTGTGTCCTAAATCACAACCATTTATATTAATCCCCGTCGTTGCAAGGCCACTCCAGTTCACTGGGGTAACGAAAACAACCTCGGCACTACATCATTTGCCCTATGTACTTGTCAAGCGCATCTAGTCTGGTTCGCCAAATGAGGGAGAGGCCAAGGTTTGAATCTCTTACGGATGTAAGGGGGCCTTTTTACAACCCAAATTTTTCCCACCATGCCTCCATTTAAATGTCGGTATATTTTATTTTAAACCAACCTTAATATTCCTTACCCCTTTAGAGTAGTGAAATATGTCATTCCCAAATGGGCATTAAGACACAAAGAATAAAAAAGGCCAAGTCGAGGTGTGAGTTAAGGACGTTGATTTCTTGGTGAAATCGAAATTATTTGGCGAAGCGTACTGCATATTAACTTGAAGCAAGTGAGAAATCAGCACTATAACACTTAGGGTGGTATACAACAACGATGTTAAGCACGCCAGCAGTACAAGTAAAGTAGAAGATGCTTGGATGTGCTTGCTGGGACTATCAAGCGTCTCAATTCCAAGAAACTACTCAATAAATCTATTCATTGAGAAAGAAGTCACGCAGAAGTCTTGGCGCAGGCAGGCTTCGTCTCTACTTGGCTCATACTTTGATTAAATCTCCTCAAGATGGCACGGCATGCAAGGACCATAGAGACAACACTTATTTTGATAGTACTTTGTTTTCACGACAGCATATTTTTAGCCCAGGTTATCTAGATTTCCATAAGCCAACTACTTAATTAATATAAATCACTATAATATAACTTATACAAAGAAAAGGCTTATGAAATGATAAAAAAAGCAAACCATAATCACCTTTTGGAAATTATCAGTAGAATTAAAATATTCTTGTATATTTATTCCCACGCTCTTTTATTCATTCGGTTGCCATAATACCCAATTCACTTTTCATATTTTTTGAAATCGTATGATTATTGGTCTCTTTTAATAAATATATGGGCTTTTCCGGAATTAAAACCATGTTTTCACTATTTTTATAAATATTTGTACATTTAAAATCAACTTTGATTATATTATAAGCAGAATTGTCATTATAGAAGGCAGTGGATGCAGTTAATTTTATTTACCACTAGGGTTTGGTAGCTCTGTGTAAAAACGCATCACGTGACAGCTTATCAGACGTTCTAGCAAGGCATCTGATAGAATTAGACTTGGACTTTTCTTTTAATTGCTTGTGTTTGACTGGTATTTAGGCCATGTTTAGCCTCGTTCTAGCATACCACCCTTAAATATTAATGTAAGAGGTGAAATAGAAGGGAATAATATAATTAGTTCTTTTTGGGAAACCTGTTTTACCTGCTGATAACAGTACCCCCTTTTCCGACGAGTATAAACGTTCACTCTACCATTTATTCTCGTACAGCATTAACTTAAAATTAAAAACGAACTTTGTTTTGTTTTCTATTTTAAACATATGTTTTCAAAGAATTTCTAAATTTAAATCCTGCCAGGAAGATGCCTACTGGGTATTTTCGTTAGTAAAACGAGTAGCCTAAGTTGTAAACAAATAAAAATATACTACTTAGAGATTAAAAAGATAGTTTTGTGTAATTTTACATTATATTTAGAATGATATAATAATGTATGGTGGTATGTTTGAATTTTAAATATTAAAAAGTCGTCAATTAAAACAAAAAACATTAACATGAGAGAAACAATCTTGACTTTCCGGTAGGTCACATGTAGTCAACAATGTTAAGCAAGCCAGTGCAGCCCTATCCTAACTGGTGACAAGTATTGATGAAAAGTATACAAGTGTTTACCAGGCTTTGAACACCCTTTATTTAATTATAATGATCAAACAAAGTCATATTAAAAACTGTGGATTTATATGCATGAAAAACTAGCAAAATATGCATAAAATATAAAGTTAAAACTGAATAAATATGCACGGAAGACGGTAAATTATACACAGTAAAAAAATACAAGGATCGATCGCAATTAATTATATTTGCCAAATGCAACATATTATTGATAGTGGTTCTGATTAAAATCGACATATAAATATTTCTCTAGATTTTATGGTGTTAATCGCTACCAGTTATCGTTCGAACTATATTTAATACAGAGATAGAAGTCTTCCGGTAAATTTTGAATTGGAAATATTTTCGCGGTAGTTGCTTGTGGTATACTAATAAGGTACAAAAGCTGAACTGGGCATCTCTGTAAGAGTTTACACTATCACTCCCTCAGTATATTCCCCTTGAAGATCTCTGTTGATTTTTTCCAAAATATTGATACCTGAGATACTTTTTTATATGTTGTTAATTTTCTCCACCATGGCTCTTTCAGCTGTACCTGACAAAGTACTATTTTGTTATTTGTGGAACAGATCTACAGATTCCCATAATTGTAAGCATTACGTTTCAAGCTGGGTCATGGTATCAGGAAGTGTTCCAAAGTGTTCCTGAATTAATACAAAATCACTCTTCAATTCTTTCCTCTCCTAAGTGCTTTTTGCTGCCTCTTCAGTATTAGGAAAAATCAAGGATTTTAGCCACCAGGTTACAGAAATTCTCCCTTCGCCTCCTGTATCCATTGTCAAATTCAAATTTTATCTCCAGGATTAATGGTAAAAGTTGGACAGCAAAGATCTTGCATGAATGTAGTAAGGGTTCTTTTCCCCCCCTGAAAATTTAGCACATAGTTTTTTAAATAAATAAAATACTGTATTTATTCATTTATATGCATATTCACCTAAAAATGTATTTAAATCTATAATATGCATTGCTATGCTCTATAAAATTGGTTAGATTTGTCATAAGTCAAATTAAATAAACTTCTGACCAGGGAAACACGTAACTGCGTGAAACAATAGAATAGGTATTACCGTTATACATAAAAGCTGTGTAATTTCTTGATGACTCAGTCAATAGCATTTGCCAGTAGGAAGCATTTAAGTCGAGCTACATCAAACGCATCCACTCGGTAGTATAATTTCAGTAACTCTTCCATCAGTGCCAGTGCTTCATGACCTTATTGGCTCTTCCTACGTCCAGGCATACTGTAGATCATTCAAATCAGATTCAACTAGGCTGTTCTCTTTCTACGTGTGTCAATCCTTCAAAAGATGCAATTTTCTTCTCCTCCTCTTCATGTAGGTCTTATAATTCGTTGACTCCTCTTATCTGGCTCTCGGTGGCCTTCTCAATTCTCTTGTATGTGATTTCTTGCCTTCTCTTGGCCAGTCGGCTCACCTTTTAAGTAATGAGTTCGTTCACCTGTCGTGGTAAATGAACACACATTAACATATTTTGAAATAGCTACTAATCAATGCTGCTTTCTACCTGCAATGACTTCCTCGAATCTTTTGGCAATGGATTTAACTATTAGTGGCCTCGGTTGGCAATTTCTGTTTCTTCCTGAGTAATGGCTTTTCGTTGGAGTAATTTATGTTAATAGATAGGACTAAATTGAAGCATATAGGAGGCTCCATAGCCACTGATGCAGAAGGTAATGGCATACTGCAACTATACTGTCCTGACTAGTGCTTACTGCTACTTTTTCCATGGTGATTGGTTTCATTATTATGTTCTCTATTAGCTAGTTAATTACTTGCTTGCTATAAGGGTATTTCTGCTCCCGATTATGGTTATTAATGTCAGAGTTACGCCTTTATTTACATATCAGGTAGCCATCTACCTATAAATAAACTGGGCGAACACGAGCCATTATATATTGTCAATTCATCTCACTAAGATTACGAGGAACAACGATTACAAATGCTGGCATTTGACTCACCGAAACCCACTGGTTGTTTACGTCTAGTGGCCGACCTTCGTTCTGCATGGCTGGTGTTTTCCTTAATGCCATCTACAATCATGAGCTACAACTCAGTGCTGCAACTCGGCGTTGTCACGACATCATCACCTCCGCTCCAAGCTCAAATCATTGGCATTGGTTGTTTGATTTGATTAGTTGTACTCTCTACCTCCTTTCTTCCAAGTTGTGTACTAGTTTTGAAACGTATAAAACGAGACACCCGCTAATAATAAAAATACAATACTTTATACCATTCTACTAAGTTGGTGTCTTTTATATTACCGAGGACCACCCACACGACTCTGCTTCGAGCCGCTGCTAGATTTGATTATGGCGGACGGAATCTTCGACCAACCCAGGCGAAGACAGCCCTCACCACTCAGACGATCAAGAGTTCCAGCTATCACCGTATGATGTCAACTTAAAGCTTGTTTATTTATGACCTTGTGTTAAGATTAAATTATTGTCCAGATTGGGCTGTTAATCAAAATAGTCACTTAACAACTGCCCGTTTTCTAATGTTCTAGTTATGCTTGTTAATTAAGCTTATGAGCTTAAATTTTGTAGTCCTCGGCTCATGCACTAACCTTATGAGTCACTTATCGACAGCTTATTTGTGGTATGTCCAAGTTAGCTAATTAGTGGAGAGCTTAGTTTTGCTCTGATCAAAATTGTCTTATATTTGAACTTCAGCTATTCAGATGAGTCAATCGTAATTAGCATTTATTTAATATAATACTGAGCTGGACGAAATAAGCTTGGCATTTGTATGCTTTGTTAAAATATGTGCCAATATACTATACCTCTTAGTAAAACTCGAGGACACGCGGACCTAGTTGCTAGGGAATAGTTCTGAATTGTTTATGACCTAAATATATCTGATTGGTTCTGTTTAGTTAAGATATATTTATTATAGTGTGACTTACTTTGTTAGTTTAGCATAGGCTGTTTTTAGTTGACTCACCTTATTCTTATTTAGCTTGTATGCATATTAAAGTAAAAGTAGGTGGCGTCCTTAAGATGTCCGCGGGGCATTTGTAGCACTAGCCACAAGCTAACCACAACTAAAACAAATACAACGGACTTACCCAATTGTACCGACACCACCTGCTGCTGGCTCTACTAACGCACAACCGGCCCACCAAAACAAACCCACCCGAACAAGATGACTAACCAAGATATACTGAGACCCACGCCCATTCAAACTCTCAACAACAACTCCCCCCAACGTCTTCGATTGGAAAGAAGAAACTCTTCGCCAGTGCCAAATTTTCGCTTCCACAGCCATCTAGACGCTCGTAGAACATCCCCCTCCTTGTTTATGTTCTTTGCCCCCCCGCCTCCCTAGTCATCCCATCGTTCCGTGTTCTGTGGACTGTGTTTTACCGTATAAAAGAGTTATCGTGTGAGTGAAGTGCCAGTCTAGGACTTGCTTTGGTAATCGCTTGAGCGAGCGAAGGCGTTGGATATAAACAATGTAAGCTAAATTCGTTTTCGGCGTAATCCTTTATGTTTCAAAATTCTCTTTCGTCACTTAGAATTTATTTCGAAGAGTGGTGGACATAAAACTTTGAACTTTAACAAAAATCGGAATATCTAATGATATCGTTTACGAGAATATTTCTTTTGCACTTGTATTTAGTTCGAATATTGATAGGCTTTCATCTTAGAACTTTGCACTTAGTATTTATGTCGAATATTAATGGACTTAAGCTTTGAAATTGAACTAAAGTGGAATATCTGATAAAAATAATATTTTTATGTACTAAATGTTTACTCCGAGTGTAACAGGCTTAAACTTTGTGCTCTAACTAGGATTCATGTATGTAGAAATGCTGTTAATATTATTACTCCTTGTGAACCATAAGGTTTATCTTTATCATATTGAACTTTAATGTTTTTAGATATCGTCTATAGAGTAGTTCTATTATTGTTTATTTTTAAACAACTTAACGTACCAGGTGCCATCAGCGCATATAATAGCTCAGTGATAGCCGCCTTAACAACTAAGTTATGGTTTGTAATTTGTTATGTGTTGACAAATTAAATATGGATTTATCTAACTTACCCCAACATAATGTTAGGGTTAAGTATATTTTCCCTTTTTACGGGACGGAGAAATGATAGGATACTGGTATAAAGTAATTGTAAATATTTTTGTGATGAACATTGGCAACTAGGCTGAGGTTAAATTTAAGAGTCATTTATTGTTGTTTTTGCCTAACTCCTATTTTTGTTAGTGTGATCTGTGACGGTAACCACATATACAATTGGCGCTCTTCATATGAGGCCATGGTACTAAGATTGCAAGGTGTTGTATACACTATTTTTTCTTGGGATAATTTATTTAAATCAATTGTTCATTTTTTTATATATTTAATAAACACCCCTGGACGATAGTTTTTGTACTTATCCCTTTTTACGTTCATCCTTAGGTATCAAATGCTAACTAAAGTGTGTGAGATAATAGAATCAGACGTATAGTTGCGTTCTTGGTTAATGTTATATATTGTTGAGGTTGGCCGTGGGGACGAGTCCGCAATAGTTCCTTATTGCGTGCGCTGGGTATTGTTTATTGTTTATCCCAGCTTTTTCTGCATTTTTACTTTCCTAGCACACTCTTTCATTTTACTGACTTATTATTATGTATTTTGTATTTGAACCCTCTAAGCTAGGCGTTAGGGTAGAAATAGGGTTCACATTCAACTCCAGTTTGCAGGGTATACCTGTTTCTGAGGTTTTTACCTAGCTCGTTCTAGTTTTTTCTACTATCTCTGGGATGCCCAATTGGGTTACTACTCACCCGTGTTCATACGAACACATTGAGCAGACGTAGCCTTGGTCTCAGCGTTCATATGTTGGATTCACGAGCGAAAAAATTATGAAAACTCGTTTATAAATCGACTAGATGTTGTGTAGCTAGACTATAGTAGTTTTTACTAGGGTTTGATATAACCTCTTGTAGATCCTTTAGTCCTACTTGATAATAGGTCACTCGGAGTGGGAAGCCCTAAGCACCTAGTTGTTCCTTGTCCCTTGCCACACCTTATGTGCTCCATTCAATACTCTTAAATAGCTCTTTTATAACTGTCACCCTTATCGCTAAATGTGTAGCATTTATTTGGGATATATGCTCCAAAAAAACTTTAAACATAAGAAAACTCACCAAAGTCCCCCACTGTGCTGCGCCAACTTACTGTTTCCCACACGCAAAAAAAGACAACGTGTCTCAAACAAAATATTGATCAACTGAACGAGGAAAAATATTGGACTAGTAAAATTTTCTTTACCTCAAGGTGGGGTGTGGAAAAGTGTGTGGCGCGCCTGCGCAAAAAGATTGTTACGCCAGAGTAGATTGTTCTAGTAAGTTCTTCCAGCTCCGCGTGTGTATATTCTAACCCCTCCCTCCCGTCGCTATGTCTTGTTGACCTATGTTTTGTATTTACCCCTCTTCCCCCTCTTTGAGCTTGTATGATCGTATAAATACTGATGTTGTTCAACATGGACGCTACTTCTTGACAGGGCTGTCCCCTAGGACACACCTTGGGTGTCCAGGATATATTCGTAAGGTACGAAATCCCTTTTCGGCAGTTGTATATTGGAAATTCTTTTCGACATATTTAATTTGTAGAAATGTCAAACATATTGGACTTAGAGTCTTTTCAACTTATGAATACGTCAAACATATTAGACTTAGGATCTTTGCGCCATATTTAACTTGTAAATATGTCAGATCATTTTGGACTTAGTAAATATGTTAAAAAATATTGGACTTAGAATCTTTGCGCCATATTTAACTTGTAAATATGTCAGATCATTTTGTACTTAGTAAATATCTCAAACATATTGGACATAGAATCTTTTCGTCATATTTAACTTGTAAATGTGTCTGATATTTTGGACTTAAATTTTCTAACGTCACTATGGATGTTTTAGTCTAGTCTAGACTTGGAATATTTTACTTTACTTGGAATCATATTTAACAGATAAATTTTTATTCTGCATCGCCTATATGGCATCTATACCTAATTGTTTAGTAGGAAATATATTTACTAGAGCGGCAGATATTAAAGAGATATCTGAGGGTAATTGATTATATTGAAAATGCCCATCAGGCAGTGGGGAGTTTCGTATTGTAAATATAAAGTCATAAGTATTTTGTTATGAACCCCTTTGTAATTGAATGGCCCATACGGCAAAAGTCTTGTATTATCTTTCGTATGGAGTATTTTTGTCTGCATAGACAGATTTTGTATTGGAATATTGTCGTCAGTTAACTCATTGGCCTTGCGGGCTCGTAGAGTCCATTGTCCATTGGTTTCAAGTACGATATTATGTTCGTATGCTAATAGCTTCATGAATTGTAAGCAATTTCAAATTGTACAATTTAATCGCCTTTTTTTATACTCTGTTCAAGTTTATTCTCACTATCAATTAAATTCAAATTGTTACTGTTGACATATATTCTTCTTAATCCAGGTTTCCTGCTTTTAACCATCCCCTTTTCTGTTAGGAACATCAATATTATTGAGGTATGAGTTCGAGGAGAAAATAAGTAAATTGGCCTTGTTTACTTTTGTTTGTATTTCTCACAGCCCTCTGCAAAATTACTATATTTATTATTTTAGGTTATTGTTTGTTGTGCGCCAGCCTTACTCTTCGGGGCGGTACAAATGCAGTTACTGTATTTTATCTTTGCTTGAAGATAAGACCTTAAGTCATCTAGTTAATTGAGTAGGCTAGTTCTCTGAATAGTTACATGTAGAGTATTGGCTTCTCTTAAAATGAGTTATCTCATTGGGCCTATTTGCCGTCTAACTAAATAGAAACCTCGTTAGGTAGTCTCTTTCTGCAAATGTATTGATGTTATTTTATACAAGGTACAGGATTTGTATTACTGTATCTCTAACTTTCCGCCTATATACCTGTCATATCTTATTTACTGCAATTCAATCTATAACCTGACACTCTGTATGAACTAATATAATAATAAAACTCTGTTTAACATATTATTTTGGGGCTGCATATTTATATTGTACAACCGGTACTTTATATATTTTTTGTAACTTGGCCCGCTGCTAGTAAAATAGCTACGGTATAAATCTCTTCACTGATTCCTTGGAATTATACTAATAGTAATGCCTGATTCCTTACGTGTGTGTTCCTAATACCACTGATGCAGACCACACTAAACATTAGACCAGTAATGTAGGTAAATTTTGGAAAAGGTTTTTTTTATCTGTAATTCTTACAAACAAACATGGGCGATTTCACTTATCTGAACCACTGTCTAGTGAAAAGTTCAATAGTGTTTGGCCCACCTTACTCTTGATCTTCGTGGCCTGCTCCCACAATTGGTGGTGTTGAAAGGGCTCCTCACGTAATTGATCTGGTACCGAGTAGTTCACTAGAATAGCTCTAAATACTTCCCATATAGAAAAGGATCACATGCGGCCCTAATGTGAGCCATTTCTAATAATTTTGGATTTACTTGACTTCCCTGAGGTATTTTTGGGCGAATATTATTCTATTACTTCTTCCTCACTTGTAAAATCGTGCATCTAGGCTCCTATGCACTTTATATTTATGTTTCCTGGGGCTGGATCTTGGGCAGCTGCTGTCCTTGCTGATCTTGACAAGTGGCCTCTTTCAATTAATGGCTGTCCTATAGTACTTACAGGTTTGGTGGCTTCCATATCCTTGACTACAGTGAGTCCTTGGACCACTTTACAGATAGTTATTGGATCAATTGCCTTTGTTCTTGACCTTTCTACACCAAAAAAAAAACTTTGTCATGGTTGATACTACGTTCCAGGGTTTTATTTTGTCCGTAAGCTGGTCGTGTGCTGGGTCTTGAGCCTGATTGTACAAAGTACTGGTACGTTTACTCTGAATCATCCGGAATGGAACCTATTTCTGGTCGCGCGTTAATCAAGTCTTTCTGCACCTCTCCTCAATGACACTATGTCATTAAAACCAGTACCAACTATTATATATTGGGTGTTCATTTCAAAATGGTTAATGATATGTTTCACAAAGTTCTCCTCCCTGAAGAATTACACCTAAAAATCTACCTGGCATTTTTAGTCATTGTATGTATTCATTAATCTGTGCATTTATATTAATGTTACGCTTACATGGTCTAACAAAGTAACTTACTTGTTCAAATTCTAATACTCTCTCACTTTGACTACAATGATATAGTTTACAATGACTAACCTCTGGAACTCGCAAGTAAATTACAAAAACTTCAAAACATGAGTGTAAGATTTATCATCGACTTCCAATCCCGTGACCAAATGTCTACATTATATTACAAACTTGACTGGCTACGACTTAATGATATACGGTACCTACATACTCTTGTAGTTTCAAAGATAATATTGTTTACGTGATAACTCTCCTCACGTTTAGTCGTTCTTCATTCTCATCATCGTCTCAATAGCCGCTCACGTGACATCTACACACTTGCAATCCCTCTTCAGAAATCTAACTTCTATTTGATCTTTTTCACTGTAACATGAGCTCTTTCCTGGAATGCTCTTGATCTTAGTTTTAAAACTGCTGCCACCATAAAATTCTTTCAGCATAATCATTGCACAAGGTCTGCGACAAAATTCTTGAACTTCGATATGCGTGGAAATGTGAAAATACTGTAGGAATGTGAGTGTGAATTAAAATATATCTATGGTGTTAATATTATTAGTACCGCGTCTTACTACCCATTTGGGCGGTACGCACTTACGCTAATGTGTAGTGGTAGATGGATCGTGAGATGAAAATTCAGGACCTACAGCTTAGCGTGAAATTCGAACCACGGTGGAGGCTTGGTATTCCACATATTCACAAGTTGTGATTAATACACATCTCAATATGACTATAATGGATCTCATTCTGGATACATTGGATTTCCTTCAAGGTTTATACCACTGATACTAACAGTTCCATCATGGGTGTCATGCCTTTGGGGCTGCCAATAGATCCTGGAGAGTACTCCGTCAGCTCTTAAAATGATATTGGTCAATACATTACCAACTCTTTCCTAGTGGCAACGTTCGTTGCCCTTCCGATGCATCGCAAAGTTATTCACGGTTTTCGTTCTGTCTGTAATTTCCAGCTGACACTCTGGCCAACATTCCTTCTCTCCCTCAAATATATATTGTTTTTGTCACTTACAAACCCATCGTTATTCTCGACCCCTTCATCCTTTTGAATACAATCTTCGTCATCAGTCATTAGAAGCGGCTGATAGGAGGCATCAATTTTTGTTGCTTACATATCTTTATGGTGGGTAATCCTTCCAGTTGGAGATACACCAGCCATCACCATCATCAATCAAACTCTCATCCACCTTCCCTCCTTGTTATTTGTGACAAAATTATGTATTTTTTTTGTTTTTAACTTATATCTCGGTCACTGTCAACCTAATCTAGATTGACGTATCTAGACATAAAAAAAGAGCAAAATTTGCTATGAAAATTGTTTGGGATTATTACTCATATTCGTATTATAGTTATATATTCAATTTATAGATAACTCTACATGACTATATCCGAAACATTAAGTAACAGTTCTACAATGCGGGCAACACAAAAATGGCTGAACAACAACAGCGTGAGCTTAAACGTGTCTGTGCTGATGTGTTCTTTGATATGTCACAAGATAAAAATTATGGCAAACACGAAAAACAAACAGCGACTGATTGCAATGTTATCAGAACAATTTCAAAACAAAGGCTATATTACCAAGTAGGCTGTGGATAACATAGATTCGTTGATAATACACACATCACTATAAAGATATTTCACTCATAAGGTCGTCATTGTTGGGAAGGATGTTGATCTACTCTCATTATGCTAATAGATTTGGTTCCAGCATAACGCCACATAAATCAGGAAGCTGCAACGTGGAAATAAAATGTATTGTTTGTGTGACTTTCAATCTCGTGCTCGATTTAAGAACATTATTTTTTTTTTCTTGCATGCATTCAAGGAGTGTAAAATGACTTCATTATGTTTCATAAAAGGAAAATTGAAGTGTTTCAACCCCCTTAAATAATCGGCCAGGCTTACGAGATGTTTCATTGAATCTCAACAGCATGGAAGTTTCGTGGGAATAAATCTCGCTAGCGGGAACATGTTTCGTTCTAGATTTTTATGGTACACCTACTACTGAGACGTCTTTAAATAAGTTCCAATATAATCGTTTTGTTACATCTGTTACTTATAAAGATTTCAAGCTGGCTGCTCCAACACCAACCAAAGCAACCATAAGACAACACTGCTTTTGGGCGTACCACCAGATACAAAAGTGGTTCGGCCATGAAATATGTGCTGAGATTTGGGTGTGGAAGAGGACTGGAAATGCCCTGGTACCAGTACTGACGAGTCAAGCTGCTGGCCAGTATTCTTTGCTATGCAGATCGTCCCGTAGGTGCAAAAAAGCTGGACTAAAATGCTCTATCTATTACATGTGGACATTGTCATGAAGTTTGCTGCCTTAACATGCATTGCTATCTAGAGGAAATGGAAGGACCATATTCTGACAACGGTGTTTTGTCATTTCATCAACTATTAACACTTAGAATGATGAGCCTGATGATGCCGACTCATTTCCCTTACTCTTTCTACTTGACCTGGACTACATATTTCATACAAAGACTGAAAATATAATACGTGAAGTTTTTTTATTTGATCTTTGTGGGGAGATTATAAATAAATTTAGTTTCTTAAATTTTAACAGGAACGTACCCAAACGAAAATAGAGCTCATCGAAAAATACCTTGGTATATTTCTAAGTTTAGACATAAATTTGTAGCAATATATATTTTTAAATTTACATTCTTATAATAAAACTACAAATAACTTTTTTTTTAAACTTATAGCTTGCTTTTTTATAGCAAAGTTAACTGTCACCAAAATGTAGTTAAAAAAAACTATTCAAGGTGGTGGAATTAGATCACTAGTAACCAATCAGGACTTTTAGTTGCTTTAAATGAATATTTATTCAAATTTTCCAAACTTTGGGTCTGGAGACCGCTATTTTTCCTTATGTGACTTGTCTTAAAATTGTTAGCAACTTCCAAATGTGAACGCTTTTACATGGAGTTAAATATATTTTGGCCTATTCAAAACCAAATTAAACCAATGATGTTATTTATTATTCATGTTTTTCAATCAAATAATGATTATTTATTTATTTATTCATTTATATAAATTAATACTCACCTTAAATGTGTTTTTATATTTATTTCTAGAAAACGTGTTATACCCGTTGTTTCTATTATATTTAAAATGTTGTATATTAATATAACTAGATCTTGTTTATAGAAATATAATATTCAGTCACAGTTGTATTTCCAGCTGTTCTCATCTTATATTTTATTTTATATTTTTATGTAGTAACAAAAAATTGAGAGAAGAAGTTATAGTTACTATCGTCTAAATGACAAAATGGCGTGTTCTATGTTTTTTTTCAATCCAGCTTTCCATTGTACAGTATGCTTTGTTTTCTTAGTCCTTAAGCTTAAATAAGCCCTCAAAAGTTTTGATGATCTCAACATGGTTTATAGTTTGTAAGAACACTTTAGATTTTGCAGTGATCATAGACTTAGTAAATTATATAGTTGCATCTGAAATATGTTTTGTATTATCTTCCAATATTTTTGAGCTATCCGTTATTCTAGGGATCACTTGTTATCTTTAGGTTAGATAATATATTTGGTCAAAGTTTTTGGCTATTCATCTGTAGTATCTAAAATTTTTATATATACTTATTTGTACATAATCTTATATTAGATAAAATTGATTTTCACTAAGATTCCACCGTACAATTATATTAATTTTGAGTATTTCGCAACAATTAAGACAAAAGTAGAGACCCACTTACCACGCACCAAACTATGCAATGTCGTGTGGAGTACGGTATGCTAGATGCGATAATTTTATTAATTGGATTTTAAAGACGAAGAACATATTTTATATAAATGTTCATTATGACAAACCAGCTACAACACATCACTCTACATGAAGAAAATTAGAAAATCAATACATTAAACACGTGCTGTATAGTTGAGGAGTGAAACTTTATTAAAAGGGGCCTCTAATTATTATTTTTGGCTAGATATGTTTTGATACTATTTCATTCGAGACATTGACGCCAATTGTGGTATGGTTTAAATCTAGTAGTTTTGCAACGCCAATTTTAGGGAAAGTATAAGGTTGCTCTTGATTTTTTTTCTTAAAAAGGATATTATTTATTGATCACTTCCCATACGACTTTGGAGAGTCTGTAATCGGTTACCTCGTTTCAATCATTTGCTGTGATAACGATCCGGTTGTATTCATGCAACTTATACCGGTAAGATTTTATTTGAAAAGGGGGAAAATTATTTCTCTTTAATATTTACTAGAGGTTCTGGAGCTTCATTTTATACTAATATAAATACAACTAGTGTATATAATTACACAACTAAAGAACATTTACGAGAAATTTACCTGAAAAATATTGTCAAAATGCTGTATGATTCAATATTCACTACAATTATGATAATATCTTCCTAATTTCCATCTTACATACTAAGTCACATGGATGTCCGGGTGGACAAGATATAGAGACTGAGTCGTGGGTAAAGAAAGATTAATGTGTTCTTATGCAAACTTTTAACGCACTTGTGGGCATGAAAGGGTATGTAGTAAGTCGATTTTAAGCTCAAAGGGCACCTTAGATTAGCTGCTAGGCGTGGTTCAAAAATGACACAGTGCCTTAAGTGTAGGCTGGATATATTTCTAAGCTACGTCTAATATCCACCCTATTAAACTAACTAGACTATAAATGTATTGTTAATTTTAGAAAAATAAATTGGATCAATATTTTACAGCTGCATATCATATTACGAGGCGTATGAATACACGAAAGTAAATCTTGTACCTTTTCCTAGTTGTCATATATGTACATTAATAATAAATTGGGGGCATAGCTAGTGAGTTCTAATTAGATAATATATTGGGATAAAGATAATTTTATTAATGAAAATATTTGGCTAGATTTTGAAAATATATTTTTTATTCGTAGTTTTTTTCTGTGTCAAATTGAGATGTTAAGTTAAAACAAGATAAGTAAATAATTTTAAGACGTTAATATGCCATTTTTGTTTAAGATGATTCGTTTGACTTAGGAAAAATAAATAGAATTCAATAACTTATAAAATCAATTGTCTCTGCATGAATATTGCCTAAGATTTCTGGAATCGCTTAATTGATTGTGAAGCAGTTTTCTTTATTGCGTGGTAACTTTTACTTGGAATGTTTTAAGCTATTGATCAAACGTGTTGAATCAAATAAAATAGATGTTTTTCAAAGATTTTACCTTAAACTTGTGATCGGTGATGAATTCTCCAATTAAATGTAAAATTGATTTTTCTATGTAACTGATTACCAAATACAAAAGTAATTACAGCATACATTTGAATAGTAAATCCAAAGCAAAATAATAGGTTAGTTTAGTTGGTTGTTTTGGATTCTGATATATTTATAAAGGATAGTTTTTGTACTTATATTTTTGTTTATGGCCCACACGGACTTTGAGTTGATCGTCTCATGTATGCAGCAAAAGAAAATCTAAATAGGTTTTAAAGAGCTACGATGATGTCCATGATGGAAATTCCAAATACCTTAAACGGTATTCTGACGATGGAGGGCGTTTGGCCACGATCCGTTTTTGAAAGTTAGAGATAGACAATCGTTAGGTGGTACGACAAAACCTCAAATTGTTGAGAGTGTACGAGTCCTAAATTATTTTGGGAGTGTGTGGTCTCATCAAATAAATTATGTATATATGTTAGTTAATAAATAATGGGGTGACCTGGCGGTCTAGGGGTAAGGTGTCAGACTTCTATGCTGGCGGCCGGGGTTCAATCCTCGGTCCCGACACAGATTTATCTGATTACCAAACCCTTCCTTCACCTCCGACAAGACATCTTGTGAATGTGAGGAATGCCAGGCCTCCACCGTGGTTTGGATTCCACGTTAAACTGTAGGTCCTCCATTTCATCTCACAATCACCCTACCATTACACATTAGCGTAAGTGCGAATAACCCGAACGGGTAGTAAGACGCGGTGCTAATAATAATAATAAATAATGGCAGGGATCAAGAGACGTTTAGTATCAACTTGAACTATGAGTTGGAACAATTTCAGTAGGGATTATTCAGGGTGTTATGCATTTAGCTGTTGATGTAGAAAATGTAATCTATTTTACAACAAGATTTACCACTGACGTCTCTAGAAACCCATGATACACACCACTAATAATTTTCTTCACACTGTGTATTGAAGATCCCTCAGCGAATAAGCCTACTTAGAATGAGGTTGCTTCATATAATGCTTGGAAAATTAAGATTCAAGTGTGGGAATCATGGTGATTCTGTTGAGGTACCCCCCCCTTCCTCCAGAGTAATGAAAGGTGAATCCCTGACCCAAGTATATGCCATACACCTTAATAACACATTCTGTTGTTATATGAGAATGCAGCTAAATGGTGTATAAGGTCCACATTAATTTGTAAACTTACGTACAATAAACCACGTAACCTACGCGTCATTGAAATTGGTAGGTAAAGCACAGGGACACTTAGAGGATTACACACAATGTAATAGTACGTTGTCAACAGCCATTTTGTGTCGTTATTCTTGCTCGATGTGTACGCATTTATATTATATAAAGACTATTTAATAGAGACAACAATTGATGGGACATTTCTATTTAAAACTTTCAATACAAATAGGCCTCTACTCAACACAGACCAACTTATTATTATTATTATTATTATTAGGTGTTCTGTCGGTTTTTGTTTTTTTTTGTCAATAAGCTTAGACCACCAATACTCCCTGTCCTCTGTCTCCTCCTCCAGATACTAGAATTTTCTTCTTTCCTTCGATTCATCCAATATTTTAATCCTCTTTCTAAGCTCCCTTTTCTCTTAGCATTTCCTTCTGCAACGTCATGCAGAAGATAATCCTTCCCTAAGGATGTGTTCGATCCAATTTGCTTAGGACCCACATCTAAAATAGTTCTCTTATCATCCACTTTTCTTAGCATTCCTTTGTTTTTTACCGTGTTTGTCTTCCTGATCTCCTCAAGAACAACTTACCGTGTACAAAAAGGTATTATAAAGTGTTCAAAGTCCAGTATGCATACACTTTTTTTTTTAAGATATGTCCGCTGGTAAGGAATATAATATGTTATAGTTAAATTATTCTTATCTAAGCTCAGGCTTGAGGGGTGTGTTGCCTTTGCAATGGCTTGATTGAATCCGTATGAACACTTCTTTCTTGAATAATTAATTCGACATTTAAGTTACTTTTGTATTTTTATAATGAACAAATATATAAATAAACTTTTACATTAAATCATTAAATTAATTTAAAAACTATATATCATATTATGAAATGAGAGTAAAATGTCATGTAGGAGCTCGCTTGAAGCCATATATATAACTCTGAGAGCTTAGAGATGCAACAATGTGCTCATAAGATGCGTCATCGTATTGTACTCAGGAGACTTCCTACAAAATCTGCATGCAATTCCGAGAGTCACTAGAAATGACGAGGTCAAAGCCTTCCTGAAATATATTACATATGCCCAGACATGAAAGTTTACCTGTCAACCAATATGCGCATTTGTCTGATCGAAGATAAAAACTAGATTTATTTGCTGATATATTGCTGAAACTTGGCAATGTAATCTTTGCAGAGCACGAAAGAAAGGGGTCGTTGAATAACTCCCAGATATGCGTCTTAGTCAACGAAAGTCAGGTATTAGTTAGTCTTTATTATTCATTCCAGTATGTCTTCTGCAAGACAAGCAACTTTTGTTATTCCAGGAGCAAGCTATTCTAGATATATAAGTGAATCGGCTAATAAAATTAATTTCTATATCTTAGACCTGTTCTAAGCACCATCCCGCTCTTTTAAGCCTAGAGGCTCTTCCTAGAATGATTGTTTTAATTATCTTAGTAGATTCGGTTTACCCATCCACGCTATTAAATTAAAATTTGAGCACCCATAATTTTTCTACTTAATTTGAACCCACCTAACTTGTGTAATGGGACCCACTTACATAAAAATCGTCAGCAAGACTTTATCTTAGAGGTGACTGTCATGACAGGCCTTGCCACGGGAGAATGGGTCTTGATTAAAAGAATACCCATGATTCCATCAGCCCTTCCTTTATGGTTTAAATGCTTATAATATCATATCAGAGTTTGCCTTGCGATGACCATCAACACATCGCAATGATAAAATCCAAAGGTAGCAGTCGTTGATCTCCGCAATGAGTGGTCTCTCACGTGGATAACTCTATGCGAAGTGTTCCCGTGAGATTTATAGCACGATCCTCTAAATGCTAGCTTCTGATGATAAAGCCCCGTCATGTTCAAATAAAAATGTTATTAAGTTTTGTAACTTACTTCCTTCAATCATTACAAATATTCTTTGTATATAATTTTAAAACAGAAATAATTTCACTACTTTTTTCTTTTACTCTGAATATACATCTTTTATCAACACCAAAGTTTCCATAATGGTAATTTATTCTTAATACGTTGCGTGATTTATTCTCTGTGTGTGGAATTAAAAACCATATGGTAGGAAATTTTTTGTTTCAATGAACATGCGTTAATATCAGTTTTAAAAACATGTTCATATTTAAATATATATATATATTTTAAAATTATGCATATATATATAAATATATATATAGTCTATATATATATATATATATATGGATAACTACAACTAATGAAACCAATTAAACTATATTTTAAGTGTGATAAATATTATTAGACGGTTTTAGTAATCATTAGATTAATTTTATTTAAGGCTAACTGACCCATTTTGTAGATACATTATTTTTAGCTTGATAATAACCTTCTAGATACTTATATTTTTTTTAACTTTGTTATTCAATGTCACATTCTTCCCTGTGTTCCTTATATTTAGCTTTCATGACTCACTCAGTGTCAGAGAGAATGTTCAGGCAAAGTTACTTCACTATCAATTGCCCGAGGGAATTCCTGAATATTATTTAATATTCTGTGACTGTAGGTTGTGTTTAGTTTCACACTTGTATTTCCAACTGGTGAGAGAATGACTGACTGAGTAGCTGAATAGCTCCTTGAACCTACATTGATTAATGATGAAACGTCAATCAATCACTTGGCTAATCGGTAGAAGTCTGCAGATGAAATATAGATTTTTTACACACAATCTGTATATTTATATATATTTCTTACATCAGTTGGAAGAAATAATATAAAACATTTCATATTTGTTATGACAACTTTTATTTTACTTTGAAGATTTTTTTAAAATCTTTAGAAAAGTAATCTTTCTTAGAAAAGTTTTTATATATGAAATTAAAAGTTATGATAAATAAATTACGGATACGGTATTTCAGTTTATATATATATCTACCGGTTTACAGAGGAAAAATATGCTTGAGTGATGTCTTATCTTGCAATGGCAGGTAGATCGGATTTCTAATCTCTTGTAGGTATACGAAGGTCTGTTTACCAGCTCTCTCTTAACGTGAATGCAATTAGTTTTCTTAATTAAATATTTTCTGTTTAAAATTACGTTATCTTAGATATTTGAGTAAAGTATTCAATATATATATATATATCTTATTATTTGTATCAGTATGAAAATTAGAGGTGAACTTATTTTGTCATTATTAGAAATTCTTTATGCTTTTGCCCTAAGTGTTATTTGATTCAAGATTGTAAAACACGTTGGTATTAATAGAGCTTTAGGCTATGGGGTATTTTTATTTTATGTAAACACAACTCGTTACATATAGTTTAATCTGTATCTGCATAAATATTATTATTATTATTAGCACCGCGTCTTACTACCCGTTCGGGTTATACGCACTTACGCTAATGTGTAATGGTAGGGTGATTGTGAGATGAAATGAAGGACCTAAATTTTAACGTGGAATCCGAACCACGGTGGAGGCCTGGCATTCCTCACATTCACAAGATGTATTGTCAGAGGTGAAGGAAGGGTTTGTTAATCAGATAAATCTGTGCCGGGACCGAGGATTGAGCCCCGGCCGCCAGCACAGAAGTCTTACACCTTACCCCTAGACCACCAGGTCACCTACCTGCATAAATAAATCATACAATATTATTATAATTTAGATTTTAAGAAACTTAAAAAACACTCCTATATTTAGGGCGCTATTGAAATTCTTATTTCTATCTCAACTAATTGTCAGTCAGAAATTCATTTTGTCTTAGTTCCTCTAATAAATAGGCCTAATTATAAATAAATAATTTGTTATTAACCTTGATATTTAAAGCCTCAACGCAAATTATTTTTGCTTTTTTTTTTAATTGGTCACCGTGTTTCTATTTTTCTTTATTTCATCATTGCATCTTACTACCCGTTTGGATTTTTAGCACGCGTACTAATTACTATATTTTTCTAGGTATAATAATGTTTAATTTAGAGAAAGTTAACCCACATTTGAGTGAAGGGAGAGTGGGAAGCTAATTAGTAAAATCAATTCTCAGTATGACCGACTGTGTTTTAACCCTGAGCTTCCTGTCGCTGGTAGTCCAGTATTCTGCGAGAATAATGCCTTTGATAATGGGGCCACCGAAGTGGGTTTCTTCTATTTTTTTTATAAGATATTACATATAATCTTCAACTGATAAGCCTCCTCTTATAGTTAAGCAATTACGTCAATATACTATATTTTAGGTGTTAATAATTCGAACTAATAAAATACATTTGAAATTTTTCATTGCATAATAAATAATATAACACAATTGAAAATTCTTAAGGTGATATTTTAATATAAACGTTTATGTCATAAAAATAGTATGTAACTTCATTTTAATTTGACTTAATCCTCATGGCTGAAGCATTTTGACACAACTCAGCTCTCCATAAAATATAAGAAGCTTAGTAATTTTCCATAGGGATAAGTTTATAAAGGTTGTGATCATATAAATATTTGGATTTTTTCTTTCAAACATTATTATATTAAAATTTATAAACCTTTCAAAGCATTACAAACACGTGCTCCTATGAGTCTAGGTCAGTGCACCGTGAAGGTAGCATGTCACAAGGTTTGAAACCCCCTACAGTAATACGAGTTTAATTAGATCTCTCTTTGACAGTTGGTGCGATTTACTTTCTGGTACATTTCACATGTCCTCTATATCAACTTGTAGTTTCTGTCAATGCCTTACTCAATGAATACCAAAACAAGAGCACAAAAATAATAATTACATCCAAAATGTCACTTATATTTATTATTTTTCTTTACAAGATACTTAGGAGTTATCTTTAATATATATATATAGACACGTAGGTTTGTCATGCCCTAATATAATAAAATATATTTGAGATATCGTTGTGTTTCTAGTTTTCTCTAGAAAATTGTTTATCAAACTTTTGACTGTCCCACCTCTTGAGGCCATGGCCTAATTTACAACGTACTCCTACAAATATTCATAATAAATTATGCTTACTTGTAATCTGTAAACGATCGTTTCAAAATTTGATAAATATTTGCTAGCAAGCTAAGACAATACGTGGTTTGTATAAGCCCACGATATCATAACACAATCTGTGTTAATTCTTTTATCATATTTAGCATAGGAAACAAATATTTTAAGACTTAAACACAGTGGTATGTCACGTACCCCCTAACATATTTGATTGACCTTAATAAGCCATAAAATATCCATTTTACTACTATTGCAAGACACGGTTCTGATCAACTTATTATCACGAGGAAGATGAATGAGATGTTTGTTAGCATCACGTTTTACTTCTTGTTTAGGTAAGGTTTTATCCTGATTGTTAACAGTCTAGATTGTGGAGAAGGCCAAATTAATCTAGATTGCGAACAGACCCAAAATGTTATGGCCACATAAATATTTAGTGTCCATATTGCCAGCAAGTAAAAGAGCAACACGTGGGAGTTCCTACGTGAAGGTGGTGACAATGGTGGAATAAGTTGCTGCAGCGCCCGCGAGCCACCGTAGCTTTCCCCCCAAAACCAAGCCTAGCCTAACCCAACCTAACCTAATCTAAACTAACGTAGACTAACCTAACCTAGAAACACGCTTGTTTTTAATTTAATTATATGTAGACTGACAAGGAAAAAAGACCAAACGACTGCGACGCACATCTGGGCCGGCCCTTTTGTCCAAATTAGGGAAGATACAACATAGAACACACGGCGTGTCCACAATTTGGACTCGCCATATGTCAAAACCAGACAATCCTCTCCAGGGACTCATGTGTTCACGATCTTGACTGTTTGCAATCAAGACGACACCTAAAGTTATACTCCTAATAATTACGCTAATATGCTAGAGATAAGAAAGGTTGAATTTAATGGAAGTGTATCCGGTTTGTATAGATGTAGCATGTAAAATATTTAGAAAACCCACCTACATTATACCCAGCTGGTATTTGAGCCCCATTATCTCCGTCATCGGCAGTGTAACACATTGCGAGAGGGACGCCTTAGTACATACGACTACCGAAGAAGGTATTGATGAGGAATCCTCAAACCATAAAAATCCAACAAAACATATTTTTAACCTGAGGAGACGAAGATCTCTAATTTTGAAACTTGCAAAATCTTCCTAAAGAGCAAAGTCGCTAACCAGGATCTCGTCAGTCTGCAGGTTGAACCAAAACAATACTAATTTCAAAATATGTATTTCTTACTTCTAGTTAATATGGTGGTTGGCCGCTAGTGAATAAGGTTTCAATCTAACAACACTGGAAACCCAATGACGTGCCAGATTATTAGCCAATGTGAATTAAACGCGTCATTTTACAAGACATGTAAACACCAAAGAAAACACTATTATTGTATTGAGTGAAACAAGTAAAGTTTATTGTTTAGCTTTATTAGTTACTATAAATTGACTGTAGCTTCGCTCTAATTAACAAATTTGCATAAGAAGATTCAAGAATAAACACGAACCTGCCCTATTTCTTCCCCCTCTTCATTTCAGTTCATATCACATACCATCTTCGGTAACTGCAATACCAGACACGGTAAATGTTAACTGTTTACGCCTGATTTTTTCGACAATTCTTCGCTTGTTGATGATATTATGTGATGGTATAAAGTTTTCCATGATTCTCAAAAAATAAGAAGTACAACAGAAAAAATTCCCATCTCGATCCGATGAATAATTACTAAGTTTACTAGAAACAAACAAACAAATCGACAGACATACAAACATTCTAAAAATTGATTATTTTGTGTTCTTTTTGTTTATACTACCCAGAAGGAAAGGACAACATCACAAAACATTAAAATGTGCAGAAGAACCTAGCTGGTGAATCCGTGTTTTAGACGGGAAATTCATAATTAACTTTTTTATTGGGTTTCAAAGACCATTCTCAATTAGTGCAAACTTTCATGACAGTTGCTTTTATGATTAAGTTTTGAAGACTGTTTACTTTATAGCGGGCCCAATTACATATTTTCAATGGGTTCAAATTACGCAGAAAAATAATGGGTGGTTAAATTTTAATTGCAGGGCTTGGATGGGTAAACTGAATGGGCATATAAGTGCAAAATGGTTCTTAGAACTGTTAAAAAATACGGTAATTAATTTTACTAGCCGATTCATTTTTGAAGCTAGAATAGCTTGCTGGAACCACGAAAGAGACGTGTTTTGGAGAAGACTTATATCGGAATGAATAAAAAAAATTTAATTCCTGGATATCCTTGATAAATATACATATCTGGTAGATATTCGATGACACCTTTCTTTTGTGCTCTACGAATACTCCATTGAGAGTTTCAGAAACATATCTACAATTAAGTATATTTTATATCTTTTAACAGGCGGATGCGCATGGTGGTTGACAGGTAGAGTTGTACAGCGTCTGGGCTTATGTAGAATCTTTTCAGACAGGCGTTGACCACGTCAGCTCTAGTGACTCTCAGAAAGAACGGAAGAATTTGTTGAAGTCTTCTGAGGAAAATGCGGGGACGCTTGCTATGAGCACATCGTTGCGTCTGAGATCTTTCGTAGTTGTATTTAGCTCTTTAAATGGTGTATGATACGATATTGTACTCCCATTCAATAATATAACTGAGAGATAATGTTTGCAGTAAATTTAATGTGAAACTTAGCATCTATATTTTGTACAGGACAATTTAGTTGTTAGAAAAAGGCAAATTTAATCTAAACGTCGCATTCACGGTTCTTCCAACGTCTAATAAAGTAGCGGCTATACGGATCAAATTAATACAATTCAAAAGTAACATTAAATATAAGATGATACCCTTTATCCTCGGGCGTATCTTAAAAGAACACTTTTCGCATTGGTTCCGAACACTCTATAATAACTTTATGTTTACGATAAATTGTTCTGTTTTCACTAAAGGTTTGTTTATATTCTAATTTTGTAACAGAAATGTCCGGTCACGTGTCGTTTTTACTAAATAGTCTTTATAGTATAAGTATCCGTACAAATTATCGGGTAGACGAAAACCCAAGTCCTTCACGCTCTTGTCTAAGAGAGACCTTAAATATTTATCGAGTTCACTCTTATCTTAAATAAAAAATATCTTCATTAAGTTCAATTATTGTATACCGATAGCGCCATTCTGATTCTATCTTCAAAATCTTCCTACATGTTTTCCCAGTGGGTGAGATAAAGTGCGAGAGTTTATGTCACGTGAAAAATATTATTATAATGGAGAGGAAATATCCTAGTGAGGAAAAGCCTGCTCTAGATAACGAACTGTTCCTATTTGAATCATATGCTAAGAGTCCCAATGCTTTGCAAACTGATTGGTAGGTTGCGTGGGTTACGTCGTTCACAGTACATAAGTTTTAAAATGAAGTCTGACCTTTGATGACATGTAGCCGCATTCTCACATAATAACACATATTTGTACAGCAATGATCTATCTCTATCACTTAAGACTCAATAGTCAATACTTACCTATTTTATTGGTCAAAATTTATATATGAGGAATTAATTAACAATTCGGTAACCATAAAATGTGTAAAATCTAATAAAATATCGAAACTTTTAACCGTGAATCATAATTTTAATACGAAGTTTTGACTCTTGTGGACCAAATATTTATTTTTTGATATTGGTATGAATATAAAAATGAGGAATTTAATTCCTTAAAAATAAATGTATAAAATTTAAAACTGGGAGTCAAAAAAGGTTTACTCAAGTGTAAAAAATTTTTTTCTCGGGTTTGCTTATGTATACTATTAGTGCCACTATATTAAGAGTATTGAATAAATATCTCAATTTTTAAACAATAGAGTGAGAAAGTCCGTACAGAGTCCCGTACTATTTATTTTAATTGTATTCCTTCTAAGTGAATAAAGAGGTTTGGGTATGTTTAAACAGTGTCAAACAGTGTAATTCAAGCCTTTTAGGTCTCTTGATTTTGATAGCTTCTACACACACACACACAAACATATGGACACATATACATACAAACATAAAATAGACATATTAATGTATTTGTATTTGTATATGTACAAACAAATACATATATATATATATATACATTTGTGTATTTTTGTTTGTATATGTACATAAAAATATATTGGTATATGTTTATACATTTATGCTAATCATAAATTACGTCCGAAAATTAGTTTCAAGTACACGCTATACACTTGAGAAATTTCTGCAGGACAATATTGTTAAATGGGTTTGGTCGTGATTGAGAAACAACCAAACCAGCAAACAAACAAAAGACACACGTTATTTTTATATAATGATTAGTGTAAAATTAAAAGAAAAATCTCATACTTTAGTTTCCCTAAATAATAGTCTAGTAATTATTCAAATCTTATAGTCTTCATGGCCCTTGGTTTGGAATCCTTCCACACCAGCATTCACGCAGTTTAATACTTCAGGCTTACATTATGTGTAGCAACAAAAGTTAGGTTTCCCAAAGAAAGTGATTATTACCAAGATTTCTATTTTTATGTTTCTTGGTTGTTTAGCTACCCAGGTAGATAGTCATAATGAATAATGTGTGAGGCTCTCCATGTGTTTTGTATTTGTGATTATTTAGCACTGCATTTTACTATACATGTGAGTTATACGCTTATGGTTAATAGGTAAGGAACGAAGAAGGTTTCATTTAGAGGAGGTGTATCCTTACTTGCACGTAGAGAGAGTGGGAACTTATTCAGGAAAAACTAACCTCAATACAACTGACTGGATCGAAACACTTCCAAAAGCAGTGCCTTAGACCATACTGCCACTGAAGTGGGGGGCTCACTATGGATGTAGAAAAAGAAGCCAGTGTACTCGCCATAAAGTTTTCTCCAGCTACTTATTTAAAATTTAACCTTGCTCTGTTAATTAAGTTTAAAAATAAACTTACCATTTGAATATATGTTTAAATCATTAGGCTTGACATATATTACATGGTCGACTTTATATGTGCCTCCTTTCTATTTTTAGGGGTTTTTAATCACTCACACCGAAGGTATCGGGGTTTAAGGCGTCAATATCTTAATATAAATCACTTACAGTCAACTCCACTTATAGAGAAACACTATGGACCCAGATATTTGATTAAAAATTATCAAAGTTCTCTAAAAATGAAATGTGTTTCCATCTATCTGTCAGTGAGACGAATAGATACAAACAAAACTAAAAATCACATTTAGAATATATTTATTGAAATCTATGTGTTTGTATTTAAATAGTCAGCTAAATGCTGTTAGTTGTAGACCATTTTAATTAATATAGTCTGCATTTTAATGGGATAATTTATCTATTCGTCTGAATATGTATCCATATAAGTGTGATTTGAAAGGTGAACAGCAGATTTAATAGAATATCCTCAAAATTAATAATTCGCATCTAGAGAAAAACATAGCTACAACTAGGAATTATTATTAGAAGATTTAAGATGTCTGCCTAGTTTACAATTGCATTCTTATTCTTGTAATAATTAAATCTGATATGTGAATACACACATCCCAGGTAGAGATGAATGGCCGGTTCATGACCTGGAGTTAATCCAGTTACAAACTAAATGAGTAGCATTCAATTGTGTCCGGGAGTTCATCAGTGAATGTTATCAAATCAAGGACCACTGCAAGATCTAATTTCCATGTTCAAGTTATTGGCTTTTGTAAATAATTTGATATTAGTCTACATTCCTTGTTATTAAATTAGTCTGTTTTAGAAGAGTACGTATCTAGTGTTTATTAAATGTGTGTGTGTGACCCAACCTAAATGAACATGCAAACGGTCATAACAAATGGTGGCAGCAAGGTATGAAATAAATACCAATATTCAGATTACTTAAAATGTTTAAATTTTCAACAGTGAAAAACACAAGTTATAGAACATGAAAGAGTTTAATACTTCGAACCAAACGATCCGATGAAAAAATGCAGACATTGCATTCGTCAGCTTTAGTTCGGAACATGGTACCTCAAGGGAACACTCATAAAGAGAGGTAGAAGACTTGCTTACGAGTCACGGAAAGTGGCTCTAATTTTTTGTTCTCTTCCTTAAATTGAATGGAAATGCCGACGTATGTTTTGTTAAAGGCACATGAAAACAAATGAACCACATTTAAAATCAGATATTGGTGAAAAGTATTTAATTGGATAAATTTTATTGAGAAAAATAATATTATATAATCAAAAATGGCTTAAGTGTATAAATTAAAAGATTCACTTCTTTTATAGCCATTAAAAATCAAAATGTAAATTTTCAAAAATTGGGAATTAGGTAATCTAATAAAACCTAGAAAAGATGATTCACAGCCTTTCTGTAATTTAATTTTTCAATTTAGTCGAAAAAATAGCTAAATTAGGTATTAACTGGCCTTATCGATATAAAGTGTATATAATTTCATTGAAACTAGAAGGAAAATCTATTGATAGGTGTAAAAGGTTTTGTAACAAATCATTATACGGGTTGGAGATCCGATCGTACAGTCATTAATTATAGAGGAAGCGGATTGTCTGCTTTTATTGCTGGTTTCACAGGTAATTCTGAGACAAAACTTTGCTACCAATTGCCTGCGAACTTGTGAGAAGTACTCTATATTTCCGTTTCAAATAGCAAGACGCATGAAGCTTCAAACATCCACCAGCTCTCTAGAGGAACTGGACCATTACAACCGTGTACATAAGGACAGCAAGTTTTCCGGGTCATTGGTGCCATGGACTGCAAAATATGTGGTAAAAATGGCCACAGAGCACGTGAGTGCTATTACGATGCCAGGTCTGGACATAGCGAGGCGCATTCTGATACAAATAGTTCCAAGACAATAAAGGTGAAGACAATAAACTATAAAACACTATCCCCTCAAAAACAAGTGCTATGCTTTAGATGCAAAAGAAAAGGGCACTGTGTGTATAAGTGTAGACAAAGAGAGAAGAATAAAGGGCATACGTTCCCGAACCCCAAAGATAGGTTGGAAACCCTGGCAGCAGGTCTAAAATAGCGGATAAGTACAGGATATCCAGCGGTTGTGAGGGCCAAAGTCATCAACTAATCTTAAGGATATCTATTGAAAGAAAGAAACAGAGCTTTTTAGTGGACACAGGTGCCAGAGTGTCTGTTATAAAAGCCCTGGTTTGTGCAGCCACCCTAAAAAAAACGGTATTTGAGTGCTGAGGGTGAAGCCGGCACAGATACAAAATTACTAGAAGCTTAAAAAGTCAAATTTTACATCGGAAATAAAACTTTCTTCTATGACTTTTGTGTCGCAAAGATTGACATATCCCGCGCAGGTGTCTTCGGATTCAAATCTTTGAGAAAAATGGGAGCAAATATAAATTTTAAAACCCATAAATTGATTATTGGTGAAAACAACAAAGAGATGTGTCCCATGAAGGAACCACAACAACCAGCTAAGCAGAAGTTAGCACAGCTGAATGGACTGATAAGCCAAAAGATTGATGAAAAGAGGAAGAGGAATGGGGAACCTACCAGTGGATGAATCCAGGTACCGGAAGAAACTCATCAATGAAGCAAATTTAGAAGTCAGAAAACTATTTTACAAAGGTATGCCCGAACACTAGAGCAAGGAAAAATCGGAAAACACCACAAACAAGCTGCACAGGAAGTATTTTTTTAGCTAGGAGAAATTAAGAAGCATGGTGTATTAGTTTCATGAGTAGTTTCCAAAATGCAGCTAAATAGGAGATTATCTTTTAAAATTGTAAATGTCACTCAGAAAGACATAGAGCTAGAGAATAATGTAATGTTGGGAGTAGAATCCACTCACAGCAAAGTAATGATTAGAATGCTATTACCTAGAAAGATTTCTCAGGAATTGAAGCAGGAATGCTTGCATAGGGAAAAGGAATTTCAAAATATGCTCAGAGAGAAAATAGATCATTTGAAAAATTCTAAGAAATCTAAATTATAAAATATTCTTACAAATTACAAGGATTTAGTTTAAATCTGTAGCAATTCAAATATAAGCATTTATAATTATAAATTTAGGGATTTATAATTTATATTTATAAATCTTCTTTTTAAATCTCCGGGGCAACTAGGGTTCTGGATATATAAACAAACCATGATGTAGAATTTATATTTTTCTGTCATTTTGATCGCCTAATCAACTGAAATGTAGACTTGCTCAAATGGTTCAAATATCAATTCATAATCTCCTAGTAGCATTGTTATCATTTTTGCCCGTTTTATTGTGAACAAGAGCGTTACACTCTAAAATATAATTTTCTACGTAATTTGATATACCCTTAAAAAATATATATATTTTCTTTATTATATATTGAGTCATCTTGACCCGTTGCTTACCACTAAATGGTGTATTGTTATGGTGTTCAATTGCACAGCTTACCAATTACCTCTAAACCACTAACCTCCACTTGTTGCCTTCAATGTAGTACAGCCATGAATCCTTATCGAAATAACATTTTTGTAAATATTCATTTTCCGAACCTAACCTAATATTTTTGCAATAGTTGTCAGTTTCCTGTTTTTGTCGCAACACTTCTTTACTTAGTAAAGTTACATCATATAAATGTTCAATTTGTATTTAGTTGTAGACTTAGGTGACCTGGCGGTCTAGGGGTAAGGTGTCAGACTTCTATGCTGGCGGCCGGGGTTCGATCCTCGGTCCCGGCAAAGATTTATCTGATTACCAAACCCTTCCTTCACCTCTGACAAGACATCTTGTGAATGTGAGGAATGACAGGCCTCCACCGTGGTTCGGATTCCATGTTAAACTGTAGGTCCTTCATTCCATCTCACAATCACCCTACAATTACACATTAGTGTAAGTGCGTACAACCCGAACGGCTAGTAAGACGCGGTGCTAATAGTAATAATAATAGTTGTAGACTTAGTCTATTGGCACGTGATATTTTTATACCATTCTAATGTGTTACTTTACAATTTAATTCAGCTAATATTAATGTCCATCGGGTCAAACGCGATAAAGTATATTTTAAACAAAGTATCCACTTAAGTGCTACATGATCAGCTATTGTCTAAAATTTTCTTGCGCTAAGTAAAACCATGATTTTTTTTTTTTTTTTGCCCGGACCAAAGCAAGCAATTCTCTTTCGGTCGTGCCATGGTTACGATCAGCTTGGTTTAATTGCCGTGGTGCATACGCGACGGTTCTTTCCTCTCCTGAAAATAGGTTGTGACACCATTGCACAGATAACTCTCCCACTTACATCTTTCACTAAAATAAAGGGTTGTGTGAAATCGGGTATCTAGATATGATATCACTACAAAGCATATTTCTTAAGGTGTTATTATTATTATTATTAGCACCACGTCTTACTACCCGTTCGGGTTATACGCACTTACGTTAATGTGTAATGGTAGGGTGATTGTGAGATGAAACGGAGGACCTACAGTTTAACGTGGAATCTGAACCATGGTGGAGGCCTGGCATTCCCCACATTCACAAGATGTCTTAGCAGAGGTGAAGGAAGGGTTTGGTAATCATATAAATCTGTGCCGGCCTTAAGGTATTAAATGCCTGTTGACATTTCTTAAATCAATTTAATTTTGAAATTAATTTGTTAAGAGCAGTAATTTGTTTAATTTTTTTTTTAGCGTATCTTTCAATAAAATGTATAAAATAACCGGACGATCCTATAACTGCTCATATGTAATTTACTCTAAATGGTGTTGGATAGTGATATATGGCTTAAATCTTCATGGGGCTAGGTTTTATTTCCCTATCTGAAAACAGATAGCCTAGTCATTCCACCTGCCTTACTGCAAACTAGCATTTTTCTGTTGTTTTTTCTGAGATTGGAACTTTCTATTATTTATAAAAAAACTGTTCAAGGGTTATACGTGTTCATACGTTGTTCTACTAAAATTGATTATGTCGTCAATATAAAGAAGACATTTCACATCCTTAAAACTTAATAGTACACTATCGATTAAAAGTTGATCAAATCTAACGTCAGACATTTGTACTATAAGTGTCTAGTAGATGTTGAAAATGCAGTTATTTTTCTGTCATCCCGTTGTATTTCTTGTGGCTAGAAACCATTTAATTTTCAACAATACTAAATAACAAAGTCTCTCTCAGTCTATTTAATAATTCTGTGATAAGGGACAAATATTGGTAACAGTGTAACAGGACAAAACAAAACAAAACATTTCGAGTAAAACGCGGTTGTATTGAGAGCTAAACATTGATATAAGCAAATTATTTATATTGGTTATACATCTATGCATATATCTAGGATTTGCAGATTAATTTCAATACAAGACTAAGAATGTATCAGTGATAAATCAGACTTTTTCAGTTTTAATAATAATTGGCAAAATTAATTACCTGGGCTAGTTTTGCTACGCTTATCTTGGAGTTAATAAGTATAGGTAGCTAATAGTAACACAGTAAGATGCATTCCTGACGTGAGGAGATTTGGGAAGGATCTGGACCATGACACCCAAGATCCCCCGTACTATTCAACCCCAAAACCCCACTTTTCTAAAACCATGTTGAAAGGTTATAATCACAAATAAAATAGAGTTTATGTACTACCCAAAATCACTTTCATAAATTTTAAATTAAATATTTAATATATATATATATATATACTTATTTTATTGTATAGTCTTTATATATGTATAAAATCTAAATTAGGTTAAATTTTAGTAGAAAAAACTTTTTTATAAAGTTTTGTATTCAGTTACTTTAATGTAACGCTTACGTTTCTTCACGTGAGTAGAGTTACATATCCCAATTCTTATTATTTTTATATTTTTAGCATCATGTTTTACTACCCATTCTGGTTATACGTCTATGTACTAATTACACTATTGGTTCATATATTAAGAAGGTTAAAGGAGAGGACATGCACACACATTTGCGTGGAATGATAGTGGAAAACTTTTTATGATAAACCACCCTAGTGTACCTGACCGGGATCAAACACTGATCTCCGCGTCCTCGAGATTCAAGTCTAACACGAGAGTAGCGTGTTAGACCACAATTCAACCAAAGTGGGTAAAATAAAATCGACTTTAGATTGTTCAGCCTTCAAACACGTTTTTGAGTACTCATTGTGTCAGAAAGTAGGCTACTGTCATTGTTTTATTCTTTATTGCATTAAAATTAGATGTCCAGCCCTGCCTTACAGAAAGCGAAGAGTATTTTATATGTGAGCTTTATATAAGTAGGGCCTAGTTTTATCATTTATTTGATTTACAAACAATTAAAAAGATCGAATTTTTAAATAATTTCGAAATTTTGGTGATTTGTCTTACTACCCACAAAGAGAATAATGCACTTATATTTTGCCGAATCGGAAACACACACCAGTGGTCACATGGTCTGAGAAAACATGCTTAAAAAGCCTTGATTTCCTGTGCCTGGGATAGTTGAGGTTTTTATCCTGGACAGCTACATATGATGTATCACAGTGGCAATCCGACCCCTTCTTAGCGCTAGTGGGGGTGCATTTACCCTTCTGATCCCTAACTCTTGGAATAAATCGCTAATAATTTTAATGTTGAATTCACTAATAAATAAATTCACTATATTAACTTAAATTATTCTAAAGGGGTTGTTCGTTGTCCGATCATATCACAGCAATATTGGCTACTGAAGACTTGTGTGGCCATTTATGGCCAGATATTAGATTATATTTTGGTTTCAAATAATATATATCCCAATTTTAACTAGCGTATTATTATATTGAAAATTGAAAAATGACAACTGGAAACGGAAATCGAACCCGGGTCCTTTGGCTTAGTACGCCAATGCTCTAACCACTGAGCTATCTTTTTATTGAGGAATTCTCCATCAAGATATAATATCATTTTTAAAATTTCAGAATATATCTTGATGGAGAAATCCTCAATAAAAAGCATAAATAATAGCTTCGGTTATTTTATTCTTAGTGTATTATTGTTTAGTGCTATTAAAATTAGAAACAAAATCAATTACCATCAGAAGTTCATTATAGACAAATAAATATAGTTTATTAGAATTGCTGGTGGTTTATATTTGAGATATTGAGCCCAACAATCAACAATAAATTAAGAAACTAATATTTTAAATTACAATATGTTTGAGATAAATCCTTCAATCACTAAAACCCAATTTCGATGATGTGCCGGTACTGTACTTTACATAAAGATTATGACAGTATACATTCACTTTGTGTATAGTACAAAGCTACACTTTTATATCATTTAACATCAACTTGATAGAAGATAGCACCATATTTTGTTTATTTAGTTGTTTTATTATAATTCATTTGGGCTATTCACAAATTAAAATTAATAATTTATTGAGAAAAGCTACAGTTTAAGAGAATATATATTGAATCTTCCTTATTTTTCAAACAAGAGGCTTACAAAGGGAGGAACCTTTAACACTTGATGGAGTAAGACAAAAGGGCTGTTTATTAATTGTCAACCCACTCATAGTTTTCAGTAAAACCGCCATTATCATATTTAAATTAGTATATAAGTTGAAGTCTAAATCATAAATTTATAAAGATAATCACCCTGAATATGAATGAAGTGTCTTTCTAAAACTACACGAAAAGAAAGTTTATAATATGATAAGTGGTTGAGCTGTGTAATGTTTATTTTGATTTTGATTCTCTTTACTATTAGTGAATAGAGACAATATTGCAGCCACCATAAAGAGTGATTAAAATTAACGTTACATAGTGCATGCTTAATATTAGAGCTACTTTTATTCTACAGCGTAACATATTATGTTGATGCCAGCAGCTTTGAGTGGCTCTGAGAAGTAGACAAATTGGTTTAGCTATTAGAATTCATCAAACCCGATCTGTTAATGTTTTACAACTAGGTGATACTCACAATACATCCACCCTACTTACTTGAAAATGAGTTTAGTTCAAACATACTTTGTTTGAAATGTTCTAAATTCAATCTAAGGATATAGGACGAGGAGAGCCTTAAGGAAACAAGTATTTAATATCTTTCGAATTAAAAATTTTGTTTTATATTGTTTAATATTAATTTTTATCTAGTAAATCATTCAGGTTTTACAAAATTTTGGTAGTTTTACTTCTTTGTCTACATGTTATGCAGTAATAATAAGGTGTTTTATTTTACATTTATTACAGTTCACAGCCTGTGGCTTGGGTCAGTTATTTTATTCAAGCCATATATTTTACACTAGAGGCTTGCTAGGCCTGTCGTAGTTTTATATCTTATAATCTAACTTAAGACTAGGTCAGGCACAACATCCAGTCCCCGGCCGTTATTTTATCACTGTGACAGTGTAAACCCACATTTCACGAATTATAATTTTTTCGGTCATGCCAGGAATCAAAGCCGGGACCCCTAGCTCAGTAGATAGACCCACTACTGACTGAGCTGAGGTGTCAAACTTAATATTAATAAGGTACAGGTGACCTGGTGGTCCAGTGGTAAGGTGTCAGACTTCTATGCTGGCGGCCGGGGTTCAATCCTCGGTTCCGGCAAAGATTTATCTGATTACCAAACCCTTCCTACACATTAGCGTAAGTGCGTATACCCCGAACGGGTAGTAAGACGCGGTGCTAATAATAATAATAATAATAATAATAATAATAATAAGGTACAATACTTTAAAAACTGATTGAAATAAAAGATTATAATTTTTAATACAGATACATGATATTGTTTAAAAAAATATATAATTTACCGGTTTGTATATGTGACTTAGATGTTATTACTTTTAAAACATAGATGGTAAGATCTGCCCACTGTCCAAAACAAATAAAGAAAGACGTTAGACAGAATATTTTATTGAAATATAGAACACTAGCGATACATTGTCCATGAACTAATTCTGTGTAGGTTAAGAGAGGTGAAAATGAGAAGATAGAAAATAAAATAAAAGATCCTTGGTAAAGGAAAAGGCAGGAAGGTTGAAAGGAAAGGACGAAAGAGAGGAGGGAGAGGAGTACGCTTAGGTCTGTAGTCTCAGGTAGATGAAAACTCATCATGTGTCTGGCAGTTCTGTTTGATATATGTGCTCCGCTCTCCCAGTCCATGTATGTAGGAGTGCCGCAGGCAAGGTTCTTACCCCCCTTTGCCTTCTATTCATCCCACTCCCCCCCCCCCCCCCCCACCCC
>CABEEJ010001046.1:96749-117670 GCA_901482245.1 Timema douglasi | reverse complement strand
AGATTTATCTGATTACCAAACCCTTCCTTCACCTCTGACAAGACATCTTGTGAATGTGAGGAATGCCAGGAATCCACCGTGGTTCGGATTCCACGTTAAACTGTAGGTCCTTCATTTCATCTCACAATCACCCTACCATTACACATTAGCGTAAGTGCGTATAACCCGAACGGGTAGTAAGACGCGGTGCTAATAATAATACTCTTTCGTATGTTTTATATGTTTGTGCTCACACTCCTTGTACTTAAATCACGTGGTATAGTGCTAACTAATGGGAAAATTTAATAAAATGTTCAGTCAAAATCTTTGGAATAAAACTTTTCCATCAAATTCTATAACCATAGTCAACTTTTCATAATTATATTTTATGTTTAGAATTTTTAGTTAGATAGCGAAAGATGTTGGCAGAAAAAGATTCAAAGATGTAAACAAAAAAGTTGATCCAAAATAGGCAAAACCAATAACAAGATTAATGACTTAATGATGATGATCTAAAATAAATGTAACCTTATTTATTGAAGTTTTCTAGGAAATGCTATTGAAATTAAATAAAAGAAAATATTAGAAGTTTATAAAATGGAAGCCGTTTCCTTTACACTCACTGATGCTTTCACTTCTACTTGCCCTTTGATTATCATTTATTTGTCTACATGTGATTAGTTATTCATAGCTGTCCATAACGACAGTCCTTAGGCGAAATTAAAGTTGATCCAAACTATACGGGAGGCTATGGATTATGCGGTGCACAGGAATTTTGGAACAGCTCATCCGAGCTCAGTAATACCCTTACACAAACTGCGGGGTAAAAATTAAATTCATAATGACTTTGTTCAAAACGGAGCATGGAGGTTAGTTTGGGTTATGCTAGGTTAGATTTGGTTAGGTTAAATTAGGCTAGGCTATGCTAGGTTAGGTTAGGTTAGGTTAATGGTTAGGAGTTGAATGGGATTACAGGTTGTTACGCAATTCGTGTGGACCGGTTGACAGGTATACTTTACTCCCCAATTAAAGTGGGTCCTAATTTAATGTCTGCTGACATGTTTACCCTATTTCAAAATTCAAGTGGGCCCTAATTGAATGTCTGCTGACAGGTATATCTTATTCCACAATTCAAGTGGGCCCTAATTGAATGTCTGCTGACAGGTATACCTTATTTCACAATTAAAGTGGGCCCTAATTGAATGTCTGCTGACATGTTTAACTTATTACGCAATTCAAGTGGGCCCTAATTGAATTTCTGATGACAGGTTTAACTTATTTCGCAATTAGAGTGCGCCAGGATTGTGAACTTAAGAATGGTAACTCTGTAGGCCGATCATTCTGTTACTGTGTAGTGAATTTTTTCTTATGGACTTGTAACTACGGACCTAATAGATATAGGGTTTGTAGTGTGGTTTTCTAAATGAAATGGCAGAGCTGGTTATTATTATTATTATTATTATTATTATTATTATTATTATTATTAGCACCGCGTCTTACTACCCGTTCGGGTTATACGCACTTACGCTAATGTGTAATGGTATGGTGATTGTGAGATGAAATGGAGGACCTACAGTTTAACGTGGAATCCGAACCACGGTGGAGGCCTGGCATTCCCCACATTCACAAGATGTCTTGTCAGAGGTGAAGGAAGGGATTGGCAATCAGACAAATCCGTGCTGGGACCGAGGATTTAACCCCGGCCACCAGCACAGAAGTCTGACACCTTACCCCTAGACCACCAGGTCACCATAAATCTAGTTAAATGGTCTATTATTTTTATAGTGACATATTCCAAACAACCATCGAATAATACATACAGGTGGTGGCGGGTTAGTAGAAAGATAACCTGAGATAAATAAATTGGCATAGAAGGAGAAAGAGGATGGAATAGATAACAGCAAAACTCACTAAAGGAAAACAATCCCTAAATCACCAGGCTGAGATTAAAAACTCAAACTTTTTGTCCCCAACATTCCATTACACTGAAGTAGGTAAGAATATTGGTAAATCCAATGTATAGTTTTCAGGGATCGGATTTATTAAATGGTGCAGGTCTGTTCCGGTGCAAGAATAATAATGCCCTTCAAAAATTATCCATTTCTCTATTCACTAAACAAGGAGCAAACTAAGAGTCAGAATTAAGCTAACGTTATCATAAAGTCATCATTGGCGCTTTGTTTGTACAATTTTTGTGAAGAATTAATTTCTAAAGTTGGGGTTACCTTATTATAAGTCTTTTAAAATTACACAAATAAATACTGTATTGATAAACATTTATCACACACGCTAGTTCTTTAATTAAAGTATTTGAGGGGTTTTCAAACAACACCAATATATTTTCATAACCCGCATCGGTGTCCGCACTTTCCAAGCCACCATCCTCGTTTTAGACTAAACTGTCTATGATGGGAGATCGAGGTTCGAGTCTCGGTCGGGTGCACTGAAGTTTATTCGAAACGGTTCTCCACTTTCTCTAAACTCTAATGTTGGTACAAATCCTCTAAATATAACCTTCCTAATTCCTAAAAACTATTAAAGTATTTAGTACATAAACGTATAGCACGAATGGATAGTAAGACGTGGTGCTTTTATATATACATATATATATATATATATATGTTTAACTAGCAAACATTTATTTCAGTATTAATACCATTACAAAAATAGTTTTAAAAATAAATTATACAAGCCATATTTTGTGACAAATCATCTTGGCATTTAGGGGAATATGTAAATATTACAAAACCTCTTTGAATATATATATATATATATAAATATAATTATTCAACCATTTGTTGTTTTAACTGCTTTTGTTTATTTTTATAGAAATTAAATAGATGGCATCGTGTTTTATATGAATGTAAAATTAAACCATACCAAGTAAGTAATATCTTAGTTATCACTATATCGTACTTTATATTATAATAAATGTTGTGCTTGCCAAGACGCTGCTATTTTAATATATATGTTAGTTAAAAATGGATGGATGAAATAATATAAATTGAATTTAATGTGACGGATCAACAAAAACCATAATTTGCATTAAAGCGAGATTAATCAAATAAATAAAAAACTTTAAGAAATGTGTTTATAGCAAGTAATGGAGTGCTGCTACTTAGGAAGTAAGATAAACTAGGATAACCTATGCAAGAAAGAGATTATAAGAGGAATAGCGCAGGCGAAGAAAACTTTTCATAACAAGAAGACAATACTAACCTTGAATGGCGTAAATTTGGAAATCAGGAAAATATTACTAAAGGTATTGTGCCGTTATACTTAAAGGATGTGAAACATGGACCATTTGTGTAACTGAGAGAAAAAAATTAGAGGCATTTGAAATCTGGTGTTTAGGATAATGTTTAAAAGATCATGGATGGAGATGGTATCAAATAAAGAAATTCCAAGAAAATCAAACAAAGATAGGAATATTTGGAAAGGTATACAGTGAAGAAGAGTTAACATGGTAGGATATATACCGAGAATTAATACTTTAACGAAGATAATTATAGAAAGAGATGTGAAAGGGAGAAATTCAAGAGGGAGACAAGACTGGAGTAGGCCTGCATGAATCAGAGAGAGAAGGATCTTACAGAAGATGGTACAAAGCTGTAAAAAAATGCCCAGTATAGGCTGCAGCAAGCCAATCGAAAGATGGATAATATAATGATGATGATAAAAAATTGAGGTACACCTAACTAAGTTTATTCTGAGGCATCGCGATAGTAAGCCGCCATTTTAACGTATTCAGTTTCGTGCAATAATATTGAACAAATTTGTTCTCAAACAAACCCTGTTATTTTTAGTAAATATGAATCGAGGCGTGTTCTTTAAAGTTGCACCATAGAATACAAGATCTGATATTTATAATGTATTTACATCAGGTTAAACCTTTTAAAGTAAGATAACAACATTATTACTTTGCCTTGATCCGCATACTACTACCATGTTGGGCTTTATAAATGACTATATTAATGAGCTAAGAATGAATAATATCAAATTAATAGGAAACGTCAAGACATTTACAAAGAGGGAGAGTTATAAACTATTTTAGGATAAACCCTAATCAGTATACCCAGCCGGGATATAAGCCCCGAACTCCTAGTTACCTGTAAGCCAGACCAGATGAACCTGCCGTTTACAGTAGTTCAAGTTCCCACTGATGAGGATAGTCATATTTAACTTAGACAAATGACACCCGGAGAGGGTTCAATTCCCTGTCCAAGTGGCATTGTTTCAAATTAATACAACCCCTCTAAAATGTGTCTGAAAAGGTATTTGTTTCAACGTAACATTTAGTTATGATATTAGTGCCATTTTTTTTTGTATAAGGGTGTTCAACGCCAACGTTATTAACTACTGGTTTTAATGAGAAGGAAAGGGAGGTTAAATTAGAGGAAACCCACCCACCTTAGCTGGTAGAGGGAATGAGATAGCAGCAGTGATTAGTCATGAGTGGAAAACCCCTTCAAACATAAGGTTTGGATTATAGCTACAACCTCATTCTCCACAAAAAAAAATCCAGTGTTTTTTTGTTGCGAGCTTGAGGCCTTAAACTTTATAACCACTGGTGTTTGTTAGACGTTTATCTTTATGAAAATACGGTTGATATGTTTCTCTTTAACTTCTATATATCTGTTATATATCGATTTTTGTTTAAATATGTGGATATCCCGAAAGGTTAGCAAGACGTGGTGCGCAAACTGTAAGAGTAAACTTGGTGGAAACACGGACCCTGACCTCCTCATGAATGGCAAAACAATACGTGACAAGACTGAAGCTGTTCTTCCAATGACGAACTGTTAGGATATGTCTAGGTGAAAAAGAGGTGATCTTCAAATTTGTGATATTTCTATTCCCTTTCCGTTAGAACGATGGTGAACTTTCTTCAAGATGGACTAACTTATCCTGTGGCCTTAGATTGGTATAAACTGCTGGTATAAAGAATAAAAAATAATATCCTCAGACACATCATTGCCACCCCCCCTTAAAAAAATGCAGGTGCTTAGGTTTTCTGGAAAATCCCGATTAAATACCGTGACCTTTTATTGAGGTTGGCGGTGCCGCAGTTGGATGCCTTGATGTGTGCTAATGTCCTTCACGTGACCACCTTGTGTGGTCGACACACCACAAAACTGTTACCACGACCATGCTTCACCCTTGCTCTGAATGGCGCTGCAATTCCATGACAGAATGAGGGACTGAAATGGGAGCAAAGTATTCCCCTCTCTCTCTTTCTGTGTGTGAAGCTATTAAACTCTAGTATAACAGGAGTGTGCCATTCTAGGACGTGCTAGGTATATCCCTGCATGGGCTGAATTAATCCATCAACATATGGTGGGCGACCGTCATGTTCGAGTGGGTCGTAAATAATGTCATTGTGTAAGGGGAGTAGGGGATGTAGGTACCTGAGTCTTTTTGTGGAGATAGTGGTCCACGTGGATTAGGTTAATGTTGATTAGGTTGACAGTTTTTGTTTCGTGTAGTCGAGTAGAAAGTTCAGGATGCGTGTTAAATCGTGTTTTGCTATTTTTGTCTATTTTTGTCAAACCTCAAATTTTTATTTCACCACGTTTTATTACTTGTTCAGGCTATACTCATATGTGATAATTACTGTAATGGGTTATGGAGGAGGAAGGAAGTATTATGGAGGTCGTCTATACACATTTTCATGGAAGGAAAGTGGGAAGTCATAAAGGTAAACCACACTTAGTAGACCCAACAGGGACTTGAATCCCACTCTAACCATCTTCAGTGGGCTGGTCTCCCATGACAGTGACGCCTTTAACCAATCGGACATTGAAGCTGATAGCCTTTAGTTCATTGGATCTATTAAAGTGATAGCTAAAATTATATTTAGTTTATCTCCTACATTTATGTGCAAATATAATCCGGTCATAGACCAATATCAAACAGGTGTACACGTGGATTAAAGATAAGTCTCACATAGACTGGTTTGATGATAACAGGGAAGTACGATCTCAAATCCCAACCAGGTGAACCAGTGTTTCTTTTAATCACTCTCCACGAAAATTCTGGTACATTTCCTCTAAATTCAACCTTCTTCAAATATAGGCCTACATCATTAACGTAGCTAAATGAAGATAGCCCGGACTAGTAGTTTGGCGCTGTGAAAAAACAGTAGATGCTAGTCCTATGCTTTGACTTACATCACTAAGTGTTTCCAGGAGCATCCAGTTCTATGCATACGAAAAAATTCAATCACAGCCTTAGTTGATTAGAGTATCATACAAACAAATGCTGCTATTTGGTTTATAATAGTTTTTTTAACACCACGTCTTACTACCCATTTGGGCTATCCTCTTATATACTAACTACGCTAATGGGTCAGTGATGAGGAAGGTTGAATTTAGAGGAACCGTACAAGAATTTACGTGGAGGGAGTAGGAAGTCATTTAGGATCGATCTCCCCTTCATTGGCAGTTTATTATATTGCTATAGTAGCACCTTAAACCATGCGGCCACTGAAGTAAGTGTTTATAAATTATCAAGCTAAACACTAATATTTAGAGATGAGTAATGTAGTTTAACTCGATGGTCTTGAGGTAAAATGCTTGCGTCAGGACCCGATCTCCGTGTGTTCAAAACTCAGCCGAGGCCGTGGTCATCGTATATTTATTTATACATAAAAATCCGTAGAATAACTTCCTTCGAGGGGCGAGTAAGACTGTCGTTAGTCCCATGTCGATTAAGAAACGTAAAATATCCCTGTAAGTTCTGTAAAAGTACCTTTTCGGCAAAATATGTAGGCTCATTCCGACTCACTCATAGAAATCCACAGGATAGGCTGATAACACGTTTCACCTGAAATAACCCATCACATAGCCTGCAACAAAGATTAGAGGGATTAGCAAAGATTCATCGTTCCCTTCTGCTCCAAATAGGGAGTTAAAGGAATTAATAGATAATAAATAATATTTTAAAAGTTCACTCGTATTAATTTGGAGAGGGGATGTGATCTCAATAAGAAAAAATTCACATTTTGAAACACTCTGTCCACAAAATTTTAAAGGTTAATATTTGAACCTCTTTGTCGCTGGTAGTTTATTGCGCAATTAACGTGCCTAAGCCACGTAACCCCTTGTAGGTGTCCTGGTAACTATTTCAAATTATTTGAAAAAGTCTGTAAGAATATCACTAGATAAACTTACACTATCTAGAATAAGACTTAGTAAATGTTTCTCAATAGCATTTAGGCAAATGTGACACTAGATTCATCTCACACACTGAGTAACTGATCAGATTGTATACTATTTCATATTTTATTAAATTACGTATCTTTCTCTCTGATTGATTCATCTGAAAAAAAAATCTGGATAACATAAAAAAACATGATTTTAAGGGTGAATTTTAGAGACATCAAAAAGCATCTCTATGTATAAATAATGGTTAAAACTCTGATGGATAAACAAATTGATTGCGTTATGTGTTTTAACTATCGCCTCATTTATCAAAGTCAAGCTCTCCAGGGTGTTTGCCAACTCTGTCAGTCACCCATAACGATGATCAAACGGACTACATTTCGAGATCCTTTAGTCTGGTGCTATTGGAAAGGTCGGGACTTGAATCCCACCTGGGTGTACTAGGGATTTTTTTTTTAAATCCACTTTTCCTCCGAGCAAATATATTTAAATTTTCTATAAATTTCCTTTCACTCATCCTGGCTTGGTCAAAATGCACATAGCCCGGACGGCTTGTAAGATGCGTGGTGGAAAATAATCTGTGCTTGTCGGACACATGTTGGATTATTGTTATGGAATTGTTCGGAATTTAATAGATTTTAGAAGGATTGGCAATTAGGTCATATCAAACACATTGAGATGATTGGAATAGGAACTAATTAAAAATCTTTGTAGAGTAAGTTCGATTTATATTATAATACCAAGCAAAATGTTTGCTTTACTCAACAATTATTCATTCAAAAAATATATTATATTACAAAAATATTTAGTAAATTTTGACGGATTCCATATAGTAAGTCAACATATATATACATGTATAATGATATTTATATACCGAAATTAGTATAATTATTACTTGGGCGTTCTTTTATGCATCCTTGGTAAGAGCATTAACGTGCGAATTCATTATATTACTATGTACGGTATTATAATACAATAATAATATTTTTAAATTATTTTAATAAAAAGTGTCTATTGAAATAGTAAATGTAATGACTTATGTTTATTGTGAATCCTGATAAACGAATAATTGATAACCACATATATACATATTATACATATGTAGGCCATATATACATATTTATATATAACAATATATATAGATATATGGTTATATATATACACATAAACATATTTATATATGTATATATAACCATATATATAAATATATGGTTGGTTATCAATTATTCGTTTATCAGAATATACAATAAACATGAGTCTTTACATTTACTGTTTCAGTACACACTATTTATTAATATAATTATAAAAATATAAATATTGTTTCATATATCATATATATTTTTGTAGTATACACACTCCAATATAATGAATTCCAAAGATGTATAACATAACGTCCAAGTAATTAATATACAAATTTGGCTATAATATTGTGTACAAACTAGAACCAAACCACAAATACAAGTTGAGTGGACAAATAGCTGGCCATATGCTGATATTTCTGATAGGTGCTGAGTAGTGGATGATCAGACACGTCTGTATGAAAATATCCTTAAAGTTGAGTGACTTTATTATTCCTAGTAGAAGCCTCTCTGACCTCCCCGTCACCGTCAAAATAAACTAGACAGACTTGACATTATATCCTCTTGTCAATCGATCCAGGTCTCAGAGATACATAATTTATTAGTTGCTACGCCAACTCCTTAATTAATCTTTACAACTCAATCAATTTGTTCTTTAAATAATTTCATATTAAAATTACACACATGCATTTTGTTTTATATCCTTTGAGAGTCAGACAAACTAAGGTTATGTCTGAGTCACTATAGAAAAATCCAGATTTCTTTGATCAATAAAAGCGTTAATATAAGTTTGGCTTTGTTTAGTTCATACCTCTATATTGGAATAATTCTCTGACTTGCTGACCTCATGTCCAGAATTCACGCAAGTGCTGCCCCTTTAGTAATTACGTGTAGCACGAATGCTTTGCGGGACAGTATATAGTCTTTACCTGAATTTAAAAAAATGCTCCGCGTCTTAATACCAGTTCAGGCTATACACCTCTGTATTAATAACAACATCAATGTGTTAGGAATGAGGAATTTTGAGTTTAGATTAAGTTTATCCGTATTTGCGTGGAGGCAATGTGGAAAATCTTTTAGGAAAGACTACCCTACTGAACACCCAACCAGGAACGAACTTTGATCTCCCCATCTTCGGCAGTTTAGTTTATTGCGAGAGTAGCGCCTTAGACCATGCAGCCACAAAAGCGGGTCTACCTTGAAATAAGTAGTAATTTTAACTAAGTTATCCAACGTAATATTTTTAAGCACATATATTATATCTGCACATCATATAAAAATCAATCTTGTTGTGGATAGAACTTGTAGAACTATATTATAATAAATTTTGCAGTAATGACTGTCAGAAAGGCCTTTTTCCTTGATAATATCTTACATTATAGAAGGGTTATATTAGGGAAAAAAAATGACTTTTAGGTGTCCCTTATTAACAAATCAGTATATATAAACCTTATTCTAGCCCACATGTACCCCAAAACGTAGCAAGCTTAATTTGACGTGTTGCTTTATGACCCCTATTTTATCTGGCATGCTTGATTGGAACTAAGCTTGTTACCTTTCAGGGTTAGCGAAAGGTACTGTACATTTTATTAATGAGACAATCATATAAACAAATATTTATTTGTTTAACGCACTGTGTCTTACTATCCGTTCGGGTTGTACGCTTATGTACTAATTACGCTTGTGGTTTTAGAGCTTAGTAAGTTTATATTTAGAGGAAGCGTACTCTAATTTGCGTGGAGGGAAAGTGGAAAACCATATTGGAAAAAACACCATCAGCACATTTGATAGATTCTAACCTCAATCTCGCCGTCATCGGCCGTCTAGTCTACTGCGAGAATGGTGCCTTGACCATTTGTTCACAGAAGAAAGTAAATGTTTAATTTTAATTAATACTTTCAAAACAATACTTACTAATAGATAGCTTATTTAAAAGGATGATACGGGAAGGGTTGCTTAGAAGATTATAGCTCGCATTAGTCTACTCGCACATTGGAACAGCGTTTTATAGTTATTAAATTGGACCCTGCTTAGATTTCATCATATGGGGTTTGTAGAAAACTCTTCGCAAACAAATAGCACTTTGAAAAATCACTCTATGACCATCATTGGCCCTTCCAAACCATTCTTCGGGACCACCTGTTCTTACATACTCGGGATTTCCGCAAAAAGTTATGATTATTTTTGTACGAAATTTTTATTTTTCGTAGGCACCAACAAGAGCTATAATTTAAGCCCCAAAACAATTTCCTGCAACAATTAAAACTCCCATAATTAAATTTCAAATATAGCAATTTTTCAAGATTTTGATTTTTTATTGACAAAGGTTGTGAACTTATTTCAATCGGCCAGGGATATTTTTTTTTTGTCTTTTCAAGCGCTATCACGGGATTTTTTGTTTTTTGAAAGAAAAAAAAAACCTTCCCGAAACTTAAAATTGAAAATATAAGTTTTCAGCAATTTTATGAATTTTTTTAACGTAAAAGCTACAAGCTTATTTTGCCCAAAGTATATACATCCAATTTCTACGATTCGACTCCTAATTATTGCGTTGAGAATGTCGATGGTTAATTTATTTTAAGAAAAAAACTATCTTACCTAGACTAACAGTCGTATGACCAAGTTTCATTTAGTCGGTCGTTCTTCGTAGTTGTACGTAGTCGGTTCCAATGTGCGAGTAGCCTTAGAGTTGAAAAAGAAACAGTGCGTTGTAGTGATAATTTAGATATTTTTATTATCCCTAGTAGCACCTAGCCGATATTCTACTTAAATCTAGATCTAGCCGTCTATGACAAGCAAGTGAAACGTGAGTTCAACGTCTTTTCTTCTTGAACAATGATGAGAGTGCAAACAAATTAAAGAATATAATTTACGGCATCCCCTTAATCGGTTGATCAAAAGTCCGCAAATTCTAGCATTGAAACCTACAAATGTGGACTCATACAGTAGTGGTTTGACACCTTAGCTTAGTTGATAGCGCGCCCGTCTAAAGAGCTCAGGGTCCTGGAATTGATTCCTTCCATGGCCTAGTATTTTATCATTTCACAGTGATGAACGAATGGCCGGGGAGGGGGTGTTGAGTTTGTTCTAGACTTAAGTTAGTTTACAACTCGTTTACTGATATAGTTATTATTATTATTATTATTATTATTAGCACCACGTCTTACTACCCGTTCGGGTTATACGCACTTACGCTAATGTGCAATGGTAGGGTGATTGTGAGATGAAATGAAGGACCTACAGTTTAACGTGGAATCCAAACCACGGTGGAGGCCTGGCATTCCCCACATTCACAAGATGTCTTGTCAGAAGTGAAGGAAGGGTTTGGTAATCAGATAAATCTATGCCGGGACCGAGGATTGAACCCCGGCCGCCAGTATAGAAGTGACGCCTTACCCCTAGACCACCAGGTCACCACTGATATAGTTATTTGTTTCAGAATGTGCACGTTAAATACATTGAATAAATTAAATGAAAATCAATTAGTGGTTAGGTGATGAGGTTCTCAGCAGTATTACTATTGAACACTCAGAGCATATTACTTCACCCTCGTACCCTCTCTCCCCTAGTGATATAATCGTCAACTATAGGCAAGAGAGGTCCTCTTTGATAGATGCGCCCTTGTGGACGATGCGCGGTTAGCTGGGATTAGCCTCATCATGACAAGTCTAATCCTTCACCCCTTATGAAGGAAGGTATGTTGAGGAAGAGTGTAGTCCGACTTTCAATCCTATTATATCATCGCTTATAAAGCTGGGGGAAGGATTTGTACCTGATAGCTTGGTTTAGTAAGCCTTTGTTACGCCTGGTTCAGCGATAGCCTAAATTTCAACTTATTCCCACCCGCTTCGTTGGCCGAATGGTCTAAGACGTCACTCTCATGCAAGACTGACCTGCTGATGACTGGGAGACAAGGGTGAGACTCCATTCAGGTCTACTGAGGGTGGTTTTACCGAAATAGCTCCCCACTATCCTTCCACGCAAATGGGGTTAGACTACCTCTAAAATTCTTCGTTCCTCATCCCTACTCTATTAGAGCAATTATTAAATATGCGTATAATTTTAATGGGTGTTAAGACGTGGTGGTAAAAACATATAGATAATGCTTATGGCTTATCATTGCCTATTTGGTCCAAACGCATATACATTAATGACGCTTAGACTAGTAGGTATGAGGACAGTAAAAATTATTTGAAATGAACTTGAAATTTCGTGGAGTAAGGGTAGGAAACCATTCTGAAAAAAAAAACACCCTTAGTATGTCTGGCAAAGATTGGAACCCCAATTTCCCCGTCATTGACTGGTATACTCTATCACGAGACAAAGATTTTTAGGCCATTTGACCACCAAAGCGGGTTATCACATATATAAAATATTTATATATATATATATATATATACATACATAGGCCCACTTATACATCATACATATATGAATATGTTCAACAGATATTGTATGGATTATATTTTATGTATTCTTCAGTTGAATTTGTTTTTTTCTATTTTTTAATGCAGAATACTACAAATATATATATACAGTATTTATTCTTCACTAGATGACAGGCCAACATATTCTGAAGTATTCTCTAGATTACTGAAATATTGTATCCATGTTTTACTATATAGCAGAGAGTGGTCGTCCATAGAAGATACTGACTTATTTTACTATTTTTTGAACAATATTTGAAATCCTTCAAAATCAAAAATCACAAATTACCAGCAAATCAACTCTCAGTATTTATAATTCAAATTCAGATATCAAAACCAAATGGATCAAGTTTTACTATAAATAGAAAGAAATTAATAGAGTTACCAATATCTTCAAATAACACAAATTAGAGGTAGGCTTCAGCAGTAACAATAACATTTAAACATATATTAATAACTCTAACCTAGGCAAAGCTAACTAATATTAAAAAAGTGGCATTTATCAACTCACCTGTGGCTATAACAATGTTTACATAGGAAAGTATGGGTGCCAATTTTCTACTAGATTTTCTGAACACATGAGTGATTTAAAATTTGATAGAAACAAATAAAAATTTTCTGAACATCTCAAACAGTCAGGTCATCAACCAAATCCAATGAACAAAGGCATGAAACTAATTTACAATACATCAAAAGGCACGACAATGAACACAGCCGAAAATATATTTATTCAAACAGCCTTATTAAACAATAAAAATGTACTAAGTGAACAAACAATATTTTAAAATCAATTACTCATTAACACCCTAAGATAACTCCCTCAACATACCAACACTTAAAAAACACATTCCTATCTGCACCCGCCCATCCTTCCATAGTAGTTAATGACCTGTTCGAGCCAGTGTCGAGAAGACTTGAACCTTTTTTCATTTCCTTTATTGTCATTCTATCTTAAATCCCATATAATTTATTTAATTTAACTTAAATTATCATAAATAAATAAATAAAAATCATATCCATTCACCTTCTCATTTCCACAATATTACAATACGAAATATTTTATATTTATAATATCTTTAACTTCAAATTAATTTTTTTCCAGATTCTTCTTATTTCATTTCATATATACACGTTAATTGTAATTCTCCTATTAGTTCCTTTAATAACATCACATGGGATACTCAAGAACATAGTTTTAATTTCAGGTAAGTGTGATGTTTTATGATTATTTATTTTTCAACATTATAATTTATTAAACTTTATTAATTTTATGTTATATCACATTGGCTGGTGCATTGGGTCTTAACCATAAGTTTCATTCGGTGTGTTCTTTCTTTCTCATCAGACCTGAGGTTGATGCTGCTGGTGCATTGAAACATGTAGTATAAATAACTGTGTAGATCTTGAAGCCAGAAATCAAGGAACAGGGAACTAGAGATAAGAAATAAATTCACTTTTTACCTTTCAAATTTAATAATATTTCTGTCAATTCTCAAGAGTAACACATTAAATTCCAATATATGCATAGTCACATCATCCTTTGATTCTTTCAACTTAATTTTAAGTGCAATTGACTCAAATGGATATTTTAAAATGTACAGTACGTAATTTGTAGCTGTTTGTTACAATTTTAATATATTCATAGTTAAAATGTACCATAACTTGTAATTATTAATACCAAATCTTTTACAAATATCATTTAAATATTGCATATTTGTGTTTCTTTTACGTCAATCTAATACAACTAGTCCAGCTTAAACTCACTTAAAATTTTATTTTATTTTTCTTAATGTTAGTTTACATAGTTGATTCCTTAGGATTTAGGTCATATATGTTTGTGTTATAAAAAAAACCATAGGCATATTACAATATGAATCCCTATTAAAATACCAAAGTTCTCTTTTTTTTTTACTAAAACATAACCAAAGGTTTTCAGCTAGCACCAATAGAAAACCAGAAATATGTCATACATCCCATTATTTAAAGTAGTAAGTTATTATCAATAAAACAAAATTTAATACTATACGTGATTCTAAGAACTATTATTTGTTTGTTTGTTTTATATTATTTTAGTCATTGGTAGATCATTCCAAGCAAATACTGTATGATGGAAAGTTTTCCTTTTTTTTATTATACATATCAAATTATGTAAGTAATAGTTTTAAAATGGTCCACTTGAGCTGAACTGGCCTTATGGTGGTTAAATCAGAACGATTTATATATTAATAGTGTGTATAACCCGAACGGGTAAGACGCTGTGCTAATAATAATTTATATTAATTTCTTCCTAAATTATTCAATCCATTGAATAAAACAATATTTTGCTCAAAAATCCATTTTTTGAAAAAATAATAATATTACTGGTGAAATTAATAAGGTGAACGTACCTCCTGACTTATACAAAATGCTGGTTTTGATCATTTGTCCTGTACTGATACTATTTTTCTAAGTGTGAAATTCAATCATAACTTAGGGATAATTTTTAAGCTATACATTTTAAATATCTAATAACAAAGCCTGTTATCATATTTTACTAATAATAAATAAAATTAATAAAACCTAAAAGTTTTATATAAAGACTATCCCCATGTCCAGGTCATATTCATCTTAATTTATTAGCTATCAGATAACGCAACGACCTTTGACTCAGTAGTTGGATTATTGATGCCACTTGTAAGATTATTATAATAAGTGGTTGCGTTATCTGATAGCTTGTGATCATAATATTATCACAAATTTGTAGCCGACGATTTCCACAAGTCTATCATAGACTCCACCTTAAAATATGAATGAAGAAGGACACTGGCCAAGGGATGATTCCTGGAGAGCTCCATAGTTAGAGCATTGACATACTAAGCCAAAGGTCCCAGGATTTATTCCCGTGTCCAGGTGTCATTTTCCAATTTTCAGAAAGAGAAATAACTAGCTATAGTATATAGTGGAGTTAAAGATCCATTGTTCAAATATTTGAATAATTTCATCTATTTTGTCTAATTGATTGAATAGCTATAAAACTATTTATATATTAATTGTTATAATGTTTAAATCTATTTACCTCTTAATAATCACTATTTGTTGAAATTCTTATTATTTTCTTTTAATCAATTTCAATACTAATCGTAATTTTCGTGCTATACTCTTCATTAGAGGATTATTCTCAAGTTTAGCGCTACACTGAAAAATTACTTAAAGAGTTACTCTAAAATTTTGAAGTCTTTTAAGCTAAAATTACTCGAAGTGCCCCCCCCACCCCCAAACCCGACCCGAACCCGATGGGATAACCCGTGTCCCTCCCATTCCTCACAAAAATTCTAGATGCTCCCCTGTGCTGTACAAAGATTTCACCTTAGAGGTTAAATGAAAAACCACATCAATTTCTTGAAAGAATTACTTATTTGCTTACTCTATGGCATTGGAGAATTATTGCGTTTAAACTTAAGTAGTATCTCTTCACAACTAGAGCTCACAAGATTGTATGTATATAATTGCCAATATTTCAGAAACTATTGGCTTAGTATAAATATATTTCAAAAAGAGTTTTTTTTATTTTTAATAGTACTAAAATTGTACATTGATAATTTATATAGTATCTCTAATTGTTTCGGAGATATATACATTTTTACTTCTGTAAAGGAGCCTAAAAGTCATTTTCAGGGGAAAATGAAAAAAAAAAAAAACATTTTGTTTATAATCTTATTCAACACCGAGATACAAATTTCAATCAAAATCCTTATAGCAGATTTTGAGAAAATGGAATTTTTCTCTTTTCACCCTTAAGTAAACTGCTTTAAATTTTAGGTTTTGACAGACACACAGACAGACGGCGTTGCAAAAACCACAGTTTTGGGGGCTAATGGCACGTCAACATCCATCAACATATCTAGTTAGATTTTTTTGACGTGATTGATACTTTACCTTAAAATGTTGGAGATTATATATATATATATATTCCTATAGCTTGAAAAATATTGGTTATATAAAATATATATTTCAAGTAAAAGATGTTTACTATATTATTTAGCACCGCGTCTTACTACCCGTTCGGGTTATACGCTTAAGTAATAATTACGCTAATTGATTGGGAATTGGGAAGTTTGAATCTAGAGGAAGTGAACCTGCATTTGCGTGGAGGAAGAGTGGAAAATCATTTAGGAAAAACCACCCTCAGTTCACGCGAGAGAGATTCGATCCTCGATCTCCCCGTCCTCAGCAGTCGAGCTCAACACGACTAGCACGTTAGCTAACTACGCCACCGAGGCGGGTGATGTTAATTATAAATAGATCTACATGTATGCAATGATAAACAATCTCAAATTCTAAAGACCTATGGAGATCAGATTAAAAATTATAATTTACGCTTCAGACTGGAACCCTTAAAGTTATTTTGACGAAAAATTTAGGGTAGTCACATAGTTTGTAATATTGATCAAAGCTTAGAAATGAAATTTAAACAAAACCATTTATGCCGATTTTGATAAAATCGATTTTCTATCTTTCCACCCTTAAGGAAACTACCCTTAATTTTAGGGCTGGATATTCAATTCCGAAAATTCCTCAGGGTAACCTTTTGAAAGCCTTGGATACCAAGCTTTAGCCCAATCGGTAAAATTGTTTAGTGGAGCCCGAGGTACAGACTGACAGACAGAGGGACAGATAGACGGCATTGAGAAAACAACTTCTTCGGATCCAGCGGATCATAAAACATCGACAATCATCAAAATCTCAAGCTCGATTTTTTCGGCGATCACGATACATGCTCTACCTATAAGATAACGAGAAAATAAAAATATTGATATTGGGTCACCCAGGGTCAACACTTCATATTAAAATGTCAACATCCGGTTTAAAAATTTCAACATTTATTTAAGAGTTGCACATCTTTAATGGTTATTGCAATTCTATTAAATTCTTCATTTATAAATGTTTATCAATAATATAGGTAAATATTGACTATTGAATCTAAAATGATAGAGATACACAATTATTTCCCCTGAAGGTTAAAAAAAAAAAAAAACATACTTTTTTAGTTATTTCTTTCTCTATGACATTAGAGAATTATTGCGTTAAAACTTGAGTAGTTTCTCTTTACAACTAAAGCTCACAACATTGTTTTAATATATTTGCCAATATCTCAGAAACTATTGGTTTATAAAAATATATATCATATGAAAGTTGTTTATTTCTAATATTATTACAATTTTACAATAAGTTATTTGGTATCTTAAATGGTTGCTGGGATACGGAGATTTCCAATTCTGTAAAATACCCTAATTTAATTTTCATGGTAACATTAAAATAGCCAGTTTATTTATAATCTTAATCAACACCCAGATACTAATTTTAATCAAAATTTTTAGAGCCGATTTTGAGTATGTACACTTTTTTCTTTTTTCGCTTTCTATTTAACTACTCTTAATATTGGGTTAAAAAGACACATAGACAGACGGCATTGCAAAAAACACTTTTTAGGGTTCGGGGGTCATGAGATGTCGACATCCATCAACATTTCAGGTTAGTTTATTTACGGTCGCAATACTACCTTTAGTTTTCAAAAAATTAAAAAATATATGTATTTGCGTATAGCTTAAAATTTATTGGTTTTATAAAAATATATTTCTTTAAAAGATTTGTATTATAAATATATCTACATATTTTCAAATATTAGTAATTTAATATCTCAAGTAGTTTCGGAGATATGATAAAAATGAGAATTTACGCATCAGACCGGAAGCCTTAAGAAAGGTATTTCCCCATACATTTCAAAGTACTTTTACATGCCACAAACAATATGGGACCGACGGTTTACTTGACCCCGAAGGATGTGGTGCTATGGATTTAATCGCTCAATAAAAACCTGTCTTCACTGCCTGGGTTTGAACCCACGAACATTGTGTCCTGAGGCGAGCATTTAACCCCAAGACTACCGAGGTCAACGTAAATGTTTTGACAGACAAAAGTTACAACCAATCAATTAATGGTTTGGCAGATGATATGGTTTGGCAAATGTGTACGTGAGAGTAGATATGGATAACATTTGCTTGCTGATAGTTACTACAGCTCTTATAGTGAATTGACTATACCTGTCCCCTTGTCTAAGCCGGAAATTTTATTAATATATGTGTTTATCAAACAGCTGAAAAGAATATATCATTTGGATTTTAAGTTGTTTTTATGTAGTTTCAAATGTAATAAATACTACTTGTGTTGTAAAGCAGTGTCGACTATGCGGACTTAACCTATCAATTTGGTTCTGTTTAGCTCTTTCACATATTTTTCCCCCCTCTATGGTATCATCTGTGGACCACCCTGCAAATGGACACAGGACCACAGATAAGAGAACCACTGATTTTAGTAACTGGACTCCAGAGGAACCACTCCTAGTTTTGCTCGTAGTTAACATGATCACGCCGCCTAGCAAAATGGCACTAGACGACAAGCGACCTTTCCCTCTGGCGAGAACTGTGGGAATGTTGGAACATATCGACGCCTCTCACCCTCTACCAGCTGTGTCTCCCCCCCTACCCCCTGGTATGTGTGTTGGGCTGAAGGTTAAGCCCTGGGATTCGTTTATCTGTCAACACAGCTAGACGCTCCTTTATATTTCTAAAGGGGTGCTTTTGGTCCAGCGCATTCAACACCTATTTAAATATAGTTCTGTGAATAGTATTTAAAATAAGCGTAATCGTTCTCTGTTACTGAGTTGTATGGATAGAAACTAAACTAAAAAGCGACAATCATAAGTTGGATTGGGAAACTAATTAGTAATTAGCATTCCTGATTTCGTTAAATGGAACTATACTCTGCCAAATGCAAAATATGAGTTGAATATGGGTTTTATTTTACTATCACTTTATTAATATCACTCTGTTTTAATTATTTGTATATGAATATTTAATTTTCTCTGTAATTATGGGTTTTTATTTTAAAATATTGGTTATCTATTATATATATAAGGCCTATGGTATGATACCATTAAGTTAATATATAATTAAAATGAGAATTTCAAAGTTTTTATTTTTGTACCACATTTTATTTGTTCAAAATTTCCAGAACTTCAATGTACAATGTTTTTATTTTACAAACCTTTATATAAAATGAGATATCGGATCACTAGACTGCTTTAATAAATAATTCCAAAACCTCTTTTATTAGCCGGTTTTCAAATTAAAAGAATATTAAATACTAGACTCCTCCGATATTCGAACCAAAAATCATTCAGAGGGATGTGTTAATCGTCTGAAGTATCACGTATCATCACTATAAACCACTTTTGGGGCAAATAATGAACAACGATCAGAGTCCATAAGCAAAATTAAATTGTTCCTTTAAAACAAATGAATATAACGGTTTCTACCTAATTTAACACTGAAACGCGTAGCTTAAGGTGAGGATGTAGGGGAAGCTAAAAAAGGACCGTGTTTCCGGAGTTTTTATAGCAAAATATTTTTGGTCAAAATAAATCATAATATTGCTTCGGCATAAACATTGAGTTTAATTTTCTTCACACGATGATATCAACATTTGGTGAATATATTCGGTCATAGACATATCAGCATTATATGACAATTATTTAAATGAAGATAAAAAAGTTGCTATTAAACTCCAAGACACCTTGAAAGATATTCAAGTACTGTTGGTGTCACCATGTGAAGAAAATACAACTCTATGTTTCTACTGGAGCAATATTTTATTTAGTTTGACCAATAAAATGTTTTTCAATACAAACTGCCAAAACACTTACCTTTTCTCGCATACCCTAATCCTCAACTTAATAGGTTCTCCTTAACATCTAAATAAAAAATATATATCTGGATACTTGGCTGCAATGTTACCAGCTGTGATTCATTCTGACATAATACTGAACAGATAATCCCGTTGACGCCCCCTCCCCCTTCTAACGTCCCATAAACATGTAATGACAGCTCTCAGAAATGTGTTTAAAATACTCTTTTTTTTATTATCATCAAAATATTTTTTATTTTGGTAAAAAAATGATCATAGGAAATAATATTGTTAGATCTAGTCAGCAACGTTTAAACGATTTTCTTTTTTAGCCTCATGTCTTTCTACCCGTTCGCATTAAACTCTTCACAAGTTATTGTAAGCTGAATCGGTGGCCAAGTGGTGAAAGCATTATGTTTGTTTTGAAAACTGTTGCAATGAACGAGGTCAGGGATCGAAACCAATCTAAGCGAAATAAGTGGTTAATTTCAATTTATTACATAACTATCTGAATTCCCGTTCTTCGCACGGGATATATTTTTTTTTTTTTT